>JAQQSY010007525.1:0-10406 GCA_028646535.1 Procyon lotor | reverse complement strand
ATTGGGTCATGGTTCAGCAGCTACATTATTTTAACTATTAATTACTATTCATATCACATGTGCTAAACAGATTATAATTATTTTTCTTTGTTATCTTATTCCCTTTAGAGTTGATAATTTTTTGTGCGTTTTTTGTTTACTTTCTATTGTACACAACACTAATCACTTCAAATTGGTAAACCAAGGAAGTTTCTTCTCAACATGTTTAAAATCATTTGGAATTATATCAATTTTTTCTTCTTTTTTTTTAAAATATTTTATTTATTTGACAGAGAGAGAGATAACGAGAGAGGGAACACAAGCAGGAGGAGTGGCAGAGGGAGAAAGCAGGCTTCCTGCCGAGCAAGGAGCCTGATGCGGGACTCGATCCCAGGACACTGGGATCATGACTTAAGCTGAAGGCAGACACTTAACGACTGAGCCACCCAGGCACCCTCAATTTTTTCTTCTTGAAGAGCTTTCTTTTGGAGCCATTGACTTGCTCTGCTCTGCCTAGGTGGTTAGATAGTATTCTTAGGTCTCTAGTATCTTTGTATAGATTTCCTTTGTCTCTTCTTTGTGTTGAATCACCCATTTCCAGTGTCCCATATCTTTTTATTTCCTGGATTACTTTGTTTGTTAGGACTTACATGCTAGTCGATTGTATAAGAAGAAAAAACTGTAGGTAATTTGCATTCTTAGAATATCATTATTCTATCACAATTTTTGACTGAGTGATTACAGAAACCTAGGCTGGTAATATTTAAGATTTTTGAAGGCATATCTCCATTAATTTTTAGCTTCAGTTTCACTGTTGAGAAGTCTGCAATTTATTAGGTATGTTGCCCCGTATTTCATTTTGTTTTCTTCACGAGAATTTAGTACAATTGATAACTACTAAATCTCAGTGTCATAGACCAGTGTTTATTCCTCACGTGTGTAAGATTCAGCTGGGCAGGTCTGCTGATCTTTCCTGGGCTCACCTCATGTTAGCTGCTTTTGATTGGCACCCCAGGGATGAGGGAAGCTCAGCTCTGCTCCACTGGTCTCCTCATTCTTCAGCAGGCAAGTCTGAGTGTTTGCCATAGTGACGGCAGAATGGCAAGAGAGAGAAACCAAATGTGAAAACCTATTTCAAGCTTACAGGGTGTCAAGCTGGCTAATATCCTATTGGCCAAAAGAAATCTTATGGCTGAGCCAGGATCAGAAAGTCAGGCCTCTCTCCTTCCCACCTCCTTCCAAAGTAACAGGGAAGGGGCACTGGGAAGAACAAAAAACAGAGATATAAAGCATTTGAAAACCTGGGGACATGTTTGCAATCTACTACACACTGGGGCCTTTCCTTCAAATCTCATATGTTACTTTTTAGGTAAAAGAATATATTAGGGTTTTTTGTTTACATGAGATAATACTGAACTCTGTATAGTCTGCATATACTTAAAACTCTGTGTTCTTGGATCCTAAGATTGGTTGGTGCACGTATATCTGTATTTTCAATTATAACGAGTCTCTTAAGGTGTATTTTTTTTTTAACTTGGCTACATCTTAACTGACCTATTGGATGTATTGTCCAATGACACATTCAGTTAAATCAGTTGAAAAGCTTCCATTTGATCTGAGTTTGCTTATATGCTCTGTGAACTAGTGCCCTCACCTCTTTCCTAGTGTTTATTTAAGCCTTTGTTCCTAAGGCTTTGTGGTTTATTTAAGCCATTGTTCTTAGGGCTTGCTGTTTATCTAAGCCATTGTAGTTTACTTAAGCCATTGTTCCTCACTTGTGATGAGCACTGGGTGTTGTATGTAAGTGATGAATCACTGAATTCTACTCCTGAAACCAATATTACTCTGTATGTTAGCTAATTAGAATTTAAATAAAAACTTGATACTAAAAAATTTAAAAAAACAAAGAAAATAATGAGGATGAAATTCTGAGGGAACTAATTACAATTGTACCTGTTTCCACTTGTCTCTTAGGTTTGAGTATTATTCTAAACCAGAAGCAAATTTTGGAAGAAATTGGTGTGTGGCTGTGGACTATTTAGCTGCATCCCTTTTTCCTACAACTTTGGTTAGAACATATGAATTCCAGAAGGGCCTGCCACCACGAATGCTTGTTAAAGAGGATAGAGCCCCCTTCATCAGAGACTTTACTGTCTTTCAAAACATCGTTCTGCTTGCTCTAAGTTTTGTTTCCCAAGTGGCTAACTTTCCAGGTAAGGGCCTTATAAACAATACCTTAAAGAAAATTAATATTTCATTGACTAAAGGAAGAAACAATGATTTTATCAGATACAAAGATCGTCATAACACATACTGTTAAAGAAAGTCATGATTTTCCATGGGTATACATTCCACAGGTTTTGGTCCTTCTAAGTGTGGTCTGCCCTTTCTTACGTATCTTTATTGATCCATGAACGCACCAGACAGCCTCCAGTCCACTTTTCATCCACAAACCCAGATATAGTCCTTTGCTGCTATTACAATATTCCTTTTAAAAACCTCATACATGGCTCTTAAATTTAGAAAAATATAAAGAAATCTCAAAAGAAAATCTGCCATGATTAATGGGAAAAACTAACAAATTAACTTATATGAGCTCACTTCATCTAGCCTTACTAGCTGTGGATGAAGTATTCTGCTGCAGCCCCTCAACTGTAGGGCTTCCTTCAGAATGAAAAACAGAAGGAATCTATAATTGTATCTTTGAATTACTGCATCATCTCAATTTTCTAGATATGCTCTTACGCAGTGAACCGAGCTGAAAACATAATTAAAATATTACCATTTTAACCCCTCCAAAACAATCTGAAAGATATAAAAGCAAAGTAAATATAAATACATGTTTTGAGATCTTATTTGAATTAATTCAAGTAAAAAATAAGCCCAAACATTTAAGGCTTTCAAGCAATGGCAGTTTCTTCTTGCTGTAGTAATGGTTCCAATGAAATATTCTCAGTCAATGGCAGTTTCCCTTTACATAATGAGTAGAGGACTAAGTCCCCTTCTATCTGTGCTTCTTATAATGGCTTCTATATAACCTATATATAGATATAGAGATAGACATAGACATAGAGATATAGATATAGATATAATCTATCTATCTATATAGATTATATATAATCTATATAACCTA
The DNA here is from genome assembly GCA_028646535.1 of Procyon lotor. Classification (NCBI taxonomy): domain Eukaryota; kingdom Metazoa; phylum Chordata; class Mammalia; order Carnivora; family Procyonidae; genus Procyon; species Procyon lotor. The sequence goes on along the minus strand of JAQQSY010007525.1, from coordinate 7,294 downwards.
TATCCCACCAGCAGAAAGATGCTCTCATGTTTGGAGAAACAAGTGGGCTAGGGAATTAAACTGCTGTCTAAGAAATACTTTTGTGTGACAAACTGTACCATGAAAGGAGAAGCATGAATTTCGTTAATTATCAGATGGCATATTATCAGATGGCATAATCAGATTATGCCAAATTATCAGATGGCATAAATTGCACTGTAGGCCTGGGTTGTATAAACTGGATCTTGCCTCTTAAGATGTACAAGGTGAAGAACTGAGTGGAGAGTGGAAGTTATTTCATTTAAAGCTTGAAAGTACCATTGTACAAGATTTTATTACAAGATTCAGTTTTACTGAAATATGGCTTTATGTCACAGTTCTGAATTGATTTCACAAGAAAAAAAATGAGAGAGTAAATGTTAAAAGCTACTGGCGAAAAAACGGTGAGCCTTGATATCATTATTGTGCAGACCTTGTATAACGAGGTACTTACTATCATCTAGTTGTCATTCTCATGGCAACTCTCCATTGACAGTCAGAATTCAGTCACAGTATCAAAGACCTTGGAGTTTTCAAATAAGCAGAGAAAAGAGAAAACAGATGCATTGAAAACAAAGCATGAGTGAAAAACAAATACTGATACTTAAAAATGAGCATTTTCAGTTAATATTTGATAGAAACATATGTATAGATTTACAATAAAGTTTCAAAGTGTCATTTAGCTACTTTTTAGTCTCCAGAAGGATTTTCCACAAGAAACCTAAGCTAAATTCATTAAATTTAATCCACAAAATAAAATTAACCTTTCCAGGCTTCAAATTAGCTTTTTAACATTTTTGCTGATGGTAAAATTGTCATGGAGTTTTTCATTTTTAATTATGGAAAATTCTGAACCATCTCTTCCTCTATAGTGGTATCAAGTTTTAATCCTTGACTATAACATATTCTAAGAGTAAAGCTCATATTAAAGTTGAAAAATTAGTATAAATTAGTGAGAAATTAGTATAATTTATAAATCAGTATAAATTAGTAAGGAAACAAAGTTTGCCTAGATTTTATTACTTTTTCCCCCATGTGTGATATTTAAGATAAACAATGAAGATTAAGTGAAGATTTAAAACTGTCAAAAGCTGATGATTCATGTGAATATAATTTAAAAATTCTTTTAAAAACTTGTTAAATTTCCTGATTCAAGACTGAGGCCTGCTGCCCCTTTTGCTGCCCCTAACCTGACCAAGAAGGTTGTTACCTCCTACTCTTCTGCTTCAGTGGTCACTACCTCCTCCTTTCCGTGAATGAGAACAACTCTTTTCTGACATATGATATAAAATTAGGTGGGAGGAAATGAACTTGGGCATCTCAGAAACTTCAATAAAGATGGTAATATAGGAAGTTCCTGAATTTATCTCCTTTCTTGGACACCAAATCTATAGCTACAGACAGAACAATTAACTCTGAAAGAAATCCAGAAACTAGCTGAGTGACTCTTACTCTTTGGGAAAATGAGAAAAAAATCCACATCGATGTAGGAAGGTGAGGCTGAGACACAATCTTGCCTTTAACCCCAGCTGTGGTGAGGCAACACATAACAGGGAGGGATCTCACAACTCCAGCTTCTCCTTAAGGAGTGATGAGTTTGGACCTCACATCTGGCATCCCAGCTTCTAAAACTTCCATGTGAGAGATGGCCTCCCAAACGTCTAGCTTTGAAAGCCAACAGGGCTTGGATCCACAAGACCCAGAAAGCTATAGCAAACTAGGAGATAGTTCTTAAAGGGTTTGTGCACACTCACTGTGGCAAATTCCCAAGGGTCCAGAGTAGAGGCAACAAACCGAAGTACACCCAATCTTTTCATGAAAGAGGCCTATTTGTTCATTTTAATAGCTATAGACTGAGGGGCAGCTTTCCAATTTAATCCTGCAAAACTCTCCAGAAACCAAGAACTTGATAGGTGTCATCTTGGCACTCTCCCTTTATTTTGCCCCAGGGTGGAGGTATCTTCTGGAAAGGAACTTGTACACACATGTATGCCATGTTTTTTTCAGAGGATAAACCTTGATTGCATGGCTCTGATGACCAACAGGGCTTAATTAAATTCATGGGTTCCACAGGACTGTAACAAACAAAAACTGCTATCTGAGGACCAGCTTAAAACCATCTGGCATCCAGGTGTTGATCGAGCTCTCCCTCTTTGGAACACTGACAGGTCTTGGCCCACCTTCAACTCCTGGGAGCCGTTAGGAACACACTAAGCAGTTTCACAAAGGATTGAAAGACAACCAAGAGCAAGGGCAAGGTTGAATGGTAAGACTTATTTTTTATACAAAGCCCTCTTCTTCAAAACAGGGAGAGGTGGCTGTTTTGTCTAATCCATAGAAACCAGCAAAGAAATGCATGGAAAATGAAGACACAGAGGAATATGTTCCAAATAATAGAACAGCATAAAACCTCAGGAAAAGACTTTAATAAAATGGAGATTACCTGATAAAGAGTTCAAAATAATGGTCACAAAGATTCTCTCTGAGGTCAGGAACATAATTCATAAACAAAGTAAAAATTACAACAGGGAAATATAAAATATAAGAAAGTACCAAACTGAAATCACCAACCTGAAAAACTATAATAACAGAGCTGAAAAATTCAATAGAGAGATTCAACTGCAGTTTGGATGAAGTGGAAGACAGGATCCGGAACTTGAGTATAAGGCAGCAAATTTCATCCAATGAGAGGAGCAAAAAGAGAGAAGAATGAGAAAAGATGAAGATAGCTTAAAGACTTTTATGGCACAACATCAAGTGGACCAATATTTGTGTTGCAAGGCTCCCAGAAATAGAAGAGAGAGAGAAAGGGGCAGAAAATGTATTGAAAGAAATCATGATTGAAAATTTCTATAACTTGAGAAGGACGCAGACATCCAGATTCAGGAAACCTAGAGTTCCAAATAAGATAAACTCCAAAAGACCTACACGAAGACACATAATTAAATTGTCAAAAGTTAAAGACAAAAAGAGAATCTTAAAAACGATAAAAGAAAACTCATTTTGTACAAGGAACCCCCCCCAATAAGACTCAGCAGATTTTTCAGGAGAAATTTTACTGGTCAGAAAGGTGGCATGAATTATTTAAAGTACTGAAAGAAAAAACTCCCAACCATGTATACTCTACCTGGCAAATTTTTTTTTTCAAAATTGAAGGAAAATAAAGAGTTCTCCAGACAAGCAGAAGCTGAAAGGGTTCAACACGAGTAAACTGGCTTTATAAGAAATGTTAAAGGGACTTCTTTAATCTGAAACAAAAGAGTTGCTAATTATAACAAGAAGACATATGAAAGCATAAATCCCTCTGATAAAGGTAAAATACAGTTAAATTCAATATAATCTAATGTAATGGTATGTTCATAACCTATAAACTTATAAATTAAAAAAAACAATTCATTTACAATTACATCAAAAAGAATAAAATACCTGGAAATAAATTTAATCAAGAAGGTGAAAGACCTGTACACTGAAAACTGTAAGACATTAATGAAAGAAATTGAAAAAGACACAAGTAAATGGAAAGAAATTCCATGTTCATGAATTGGAAACATTAATATTGTTAAAATGTCCGTATTACCCAAAACAGTCTACAGATTTAATACATTGTGTATTAAAATTTCAGTAACATTTTTCACAGAAATAAAACGGTCTTAAAATGTGGATGCAACCACAAAAAGACCCTGCATAGTCAAAGCAGTCTTGAGAAAGAAAACCAAAACTCACTTACAAATTTCAAGCTATGCTACAAAGCTATAGTTAGAAAACAGTAAGGTACTGGCATAAAAACAGACACATAGATCAGTGGAACAGAATAGAGAGCCCAGAAATAAACCCACATGTGTGTGATCAGTTAATTTACAACAAAGGAGCCAAGAACATACAATGGGGAAAAGACATTCTCTTAAATAAATGGTGCTGGGAGAACTGGACAGCCACCTGCAAAAGAATGAAATTGAACCATTACCTTACCATAATTCCCTAGGAGAAAACGGGGTATGCTCCTTGACATTGGTCTTAGTGATGAGTGTTTGGATTAGACATCAAAAGCAAAGGCAATGACGATTCACAGACATGTACCCTGGGGCAAATAATACATTATATGTTAATTTAAAAAATAAAAAAAAAAAACAAAGGCAACAACAAGAACAAAATACAAATGGGACTATATTGAACAAAAAGGAAGCAAAGTAAATTATCAAAAAAAAAAAAAAAGAAAAAACCCTACAAAATGGGAGAAATTGTTTGCAAATCATATATCTGCTAGGGATTCATATCCAAAAAATATAAACAATCTGATTTAAAATGAGCAGATCTGAGCAGACATTTTTCCAAAGAAGACAAACCCGTGGCCAACGGATGTATGAAAAGGTGCTCGACATCACCAGTCATCAGGAAAATGCAGAGATTAGAAAAAACCACAATGAGATACCACCTCATATTTGTTAGAATGCCTATTACTAAAAAGACAAGAACTAAAAAGTGTTAAGGAGAATGTGGAGAAAATGGAACCCTTATGCACTGCTGGTGGGGGAAGTAGATTAGTGCAGCCACTATGAAAAATAGTAAGAAGTTTTCTCAAAAGTTAAAACTAGAACTACCATATGATCCAGTAATTCCACTTCTAAGTATTTCTCTGAAGGAAATTAGATCACTGTCTCAGAAAAAGAAATGCAACTCCACATTCAGTGCAGCATTATTTGCAATAGCCAAGGCGTGGAAACAATATAAGTGTGCACCAGTGGATGAATGGGGGAAGAAAATGTGATGTATACATATGTACTCATACATATGTATCAACATATAAAAATGGAATATTATCAACCATAAGAAATAATAAAATTCTGTCCTTTGCAACAACATGGAGGAATCTTGAGGGCTTTATGCTAAGTGAAATAAGTCAGAGAAAGAAAAGTACTGTCTGATCTCATTTTACATGGAATTTATAAAAAATCAAACTCATAGAAGAAAAGAGATTAGTGGTTGCCAGAGATGTGGGTAGGGGCTGGGTAAAATGGGCAAAGGTGGTCAACAGGTACAAACTTCCAGATTTAAGATAAATAAGTCATTAAGATGTAATGTATGATATGGTGAGTGTAGTTAATGATATCATTATTACATATTTGCAAGTTGCTAAGGGAGTATATCTTAAAAGTTTTCATCACAAGAAAGAAATCTGTGACTATGTGTGGTGACAGATGTTAACTTATTGTCGTAACTTATATATATATGTATATTTATATATAGTATATATATATAGTATATATACATAGTATGTGTATATATAGTATATATAGTGTATATATAGTATATGTGTATATATAACATATATGTGCATATATATAGTATATATATGTGTGTATATAGTATGTGTATATATATAGTATATGTATGTGTGTATATAGTATGTGTATATACATATGCACTATATATATACACTATATATAATGTATATATAAAACTACATTGTACACCCAAAACTAACAATGCTATATGCCAGTTATATCTCAATTAAAAAAACTTACTAAATTTTAAATCTGATAATCTATTGCATTAAATTGAAAGTACGCAATGGGGTGCGATGTAAAGTTAAGTGGTTAACATGCAAAGTTAAGTGGCTAACGCCTGTTTATTAAACACTACCATGTGCCTGAAATTGTATCAGGTGCTTTTCCCCCTTATCATATATATATAACTATCACTACAATACTTTTATAAAAATATTGCCCAGGCTGGAGCTGATCATTGACATTTGGCCTTAAAGAGACACTGCGGAGCTGGTTCTGCTCTCAGCTGGCTGCCCAGAGTAGGGCATAGAGCAAATAGGAATGTTGGAGTTGCCCAAAGTGAGGTGAATCCAAGTACCCATATAATGAACCACCAGGGCAGGCGGCTGACATATGTGTTAGCAGTTGGCTTGCTTCATACTGTCTTCTTCAGTAGTCCCTTCTTCAGTGTTCCTGTTGCTTATATCTTATATCTTAAATATTGTACATATTCTGGGATGTATGATTTTTGCATGCAGTAATAGGAATGCCTTTTGAAACTCCTGACCAGGGTAAACCAGAGCTCCGAACTCCCTGTGAACAATGGACTGTGAAGGGCAGTTTATAGCTGCACAGGAGTTTTGTACAATTTTTCCAGTAATTCTATATTTTCTGGCAAGTCTGTATACAAAGTATGATCCAATTCACTTCATCCTAAGCGCAGCTTCTCTCCTGAGTGGCTAATTCCAAAAATGCCAAAGTTACATGGTGTTTGGATGTTTGGAATTAATAACTATTAAAATGCTTTGAAACTGAACAAAAACTTATATGGCTACTGAGTTTTCTGTAAAGAGGGAATGGTTAGTAAACTGCACTGCTTCTGTGATGACGTGAAATGAGCGATATTTAATTCGAGGGCCAGTTTCTGGTTCTTCACACACTGTTACAAAGTGCAGATTTTTACTAGGAGATGCCTCTGTTTAACGTATCTGGGATCTTTCCGAAGAGAGGCTTTATAGACAGGCCCAGCTTATAAACTAAACGGCTATAAAGTGAGGGTGTAATAGATAAATCCAAGGAAATACCAGATTTATAAGAAACCAAGACCAATTTAGCTTGCAATAATGGGATTATGTTAGGAGAAGAAAATTTCCAATCATTCTGTCATGGTCAGTTGAAGTGGACTTACATGTTTACTTATATGTAAACCAGAATCATCTCTTCACAAGTTTATCATAGATTGTTTTGATTACCATATATATATTCCCCTTATATTATTTAAAAGGAAATATATGCCCTTGTTTTATACCAGCCAATCCCTACCTTTTTTTTTTTTTTTTTGCTGACTCTACATTGTATTGATAGAAAGGTCATTTTTACATTTATTAGGTTACTGGGTTCATGAAGGTCCACTGTCATGACTGGTGTTAGAAGACTCTGGCATCTCATGAACAGGCCGGGAGTCAGGCTTCTAACTGGGGACAAAGTGGATTTCGCTACCTTTCCAGACACAAGGTTGCTAAACCAGTTAAGAAAATAATTTATTTCATGAAGTATATGGTAATTTAAAGACCTCTGCTTATTTGGTTGATCCATCGAATTGTTGAAGTCTGTAACTTTTTAGAAAAGGAAATAAAATGAACAACGGTATAGCTGATCTGTGGTCTGGCAGAGACCGTTTCTCCAGCAACAGTACCAAAGTACTGGTTTGGTACAACCACAATGGAGTGGTTTTTTTTAGCAGGTCCAAAGTAAAAGAAAACATCTTTTCTCAGTCCTTCTGCTCCGACCCC
>JAQQSY010007524.1:0-10406 GCA_028646535.1 Procyon lotor | reverse complement strand
TAGCCTGGGCACGGTGGGGTGGGGTGGAGCCGGGCTCAAGGTCCCGCGGGGCACAAATAGTGGGCCCAGGAGTCAGAAGCAGGGTGGCTGAGCCTGGAGGAGGAAAACTGAGGGGCACCTGGATTTGAGGTGCCAGGAGCAGGTGGTCTTCAAGCTGAAGGGCAGAGGCAGCTCTAGGATGAGGACAGGCTTGGAGGTGGGCCGTGGAGGGCGTCCAGTGAGGGCCGACAGCCTCGCTGGTAAGTTTGGGGTTTGGCTTCCATTGGGACCAGTGGTGGTCCAGGTAGAACGTCCTGGAGGTTTGGCCGAAGGGTAGCCGGCGGGCGGCCGATGACTCGGAGCCTCCTGCCCAGGCCCCAGGGGCAGTGGTCTTTGGGGTTGAGAAGGGCCAGCACAAGCAGGCTGTCTCCCCTGGTTCCTCCCTGCTTGGGAACTTTCCAGAGGCCTGGCTCAGGACGGGAGGGGCTGCTCGTGGCCCCACCGTGTGTCCCTGCACGAGGCCTGTCCAGGCACACGGGTGGGCGCACACGCGTTGTACACACACGGCCTGCAGGGGGGGGTGGGGAGCTCCGGGCGGGGAGGGCGGGTCTACGGCTGCCCCCTGGCTCCAGCCCTGCCTCGCCCCTGCCCCCTTACAGCCCCGCGCTCCTGCATCATCGACAAGGACGAGCTGAAGGACGGCCTGCGAGTGCTCATCCCGATGGATGACAAGCTGCTGTATGCCGGGCACGTGCAGACGGTGCACTCTCCGGACATGTGAGTGCGTGCGGCGGGGGCAGCACTGGGCTCAGGGCCCGAAGACCCTCCGCCGGTCCCTTGTCCAGGATGCCGGGCTTCTCGGAGCCGGGTGAATGGCCCCAGCCGTCCCCAGGATGTGCCGGCCTCTCGGACCTGCAACCCCTCGCCATCCAGGGGAGGAAACAGACCCGGGAGGGGAAAGACCTGCCCCCAGTTTATGTAGGGCGTCCACAGCCCCCAGGCTCCGACGGGCGCGGGGGGGTCGGGAGACAGAGCTTGCACTCGAGGGTGGGCAGGAGGTGCAGGGGTCCCTCGGGGAGGGTCCGCGGGGTCCGTCCCCTCAGCGCACCCGTGCCGCGGCCTTACAGATACCGTGTGGTGGTGGAGGGCGAACGCGGGAACCGGCCCCACATCTACTGTCTGGAGCAGCTGCTGCAGGAGGCGGTGAGGGCCGGGGCGGCGGGCGGCTGGGCGGGCCGGGGCCGGGCCTTCCTGGTCACCCTCGGTGCTCAGTCCCTGGCTTTCCCAGATCAACGACGTGAGGCCGGCCTCCACCCGCTTCCTGCCGCAGGGGACCAGGATCGCAGCCTACTGGAGCCAGCAGTACCGCTGCCTGTACCCGGGCACCGTGGTCCGAGGTGGGTGACCCCACGCTCCCCCATTCGGTCGGGCCCCAGCCCCCAACGGGCACAGACTTACGGGGCCCCTGGGCTGGCTGCAGCCTCAGGCCCTTGGGCTTCACAGCAGCCCCTCAGGGGCCCCGTCAGGGGAATCCTCTCAATCCCCGAGCCCCCTCTAAGTCCCGGGATGAAGTCTGCGCAGCCGGCTTGGGTCACGCGGGTGTCACTGACCTCTGTGGGGCTTGTTCCCGACACTAACGAGTGAGGTCGGCTCTCTGATTCCACATGTGGCCCGAGAAGTGGGCACGGTGGCCACCCTCACCCCGGGGGCAAACACAGGGCTGGGGTGCTGTTAGCAGAGTAAGAGAGCGGGGAGCTGGGCCGATGAAAGTAACAGCAGCCCCTACGGGTGTCAGAACAGCCCCCCCGGCCATTGCAGACCCCACACTTCCGGGAGATGGGTGTCCCTTACATCACAAAAGACACCACCCCGACCCACAGCCGGTACTGCCCAGCCCGCCCCCCTGGTAGACACAGCAGGAGGAGGGGGAATGCGGGGGGGAGGCCCTCCGACTGTGGTAACGGTTCATTGTGATGAACGTTAGATCCCCGGGACCATGATGGGGTCACTCTAGGGACGCCCCCGGTCATCGCTCCGGGAACCCCCTTTCTCCTGGAGAGTCTGTGTGGCTTTCTGAGAAAGCGAGGGAGGTAAACCCACTCCGTGCGCGCCTGAGGTCGCTGCGCAGGCCTGAGCTCAGCGAGCCTGGAGCTGGGGGTCAAGTCTAGGCTGGAAATGATTTTCCGCCCTCACTTCACAGTCACCAGGCTGTTGTTACTGGGCTTCCGAGGTTGTCTGAGAAGTTCCGTGCTGTGAGGACAGCCCCGGCTTTGTGGGAGACTTGCTTTTTCACTCTGGAAACCGTTAGGATGTTGTCCTTATTCCTAGAACTGCAATTTCGTGTGTGTGGTGTGTGTGTGTGTCCGTGCGCTGCTGGGGACTTGGGGGCGTAGGGCTCCGCGAAGCCAGTGTCCCCTCCCTGGCCGCCCGGGCTGCCCCTCGAGAGCCACTCCCCGGGACCCGTACTCCCGAGCTGGGCTGCCCGCAGCGCCTCTTTTTCCCTGTCAGCTGTCTCTGCCTTCGGCATTCTGTTCCCCCTCCTGGGGAGGCTTCCTCGGCTAACCGTGCCCTTTCTGCCTTTCCATTCTCTGGAGTTTTTGAAATTCCTGCTGCCGTATAAGAAATTCCCAAGAGTTTTTTTTTATTCTCTGAATCTTTTTCCTTTCTTCTCCTCTTTCTTCTTTCCTTCCTCTCTTCCTTCCTTTTTGAGCGTTTGTGTCTTGTTCTCTTGTTTCTATATTATTTTGTTTCATATCTTGTTGCTTATATCCGTGTTACCTTTTTTTTTGAACTTCTCAGAGGATCTCCTGTGTCTCTGTTGGGTTTCTCCAGCTCCCGCCCTCCCTCGCGGGGTGTCCTGTGCTCTTTCTTTGACCTCCCCTGACCTCTCTGGTCCCCACCTGCCTCTCCTGGGAGGTTGTCCTCTTGGCCCTGCCGGTCCCTAGGAAGCGGATCGGAAACCGTGTGTGGAGACGGGCCTGTTTGTGGGGACCACAGGTCTCAGCAGCTGGGGTGCGCTTGCTGCCGGCCGGCACGCCCCTGTACCCTTGTCCTTGGGGCCCGGCCGGGTGTCTGTGTGTGGGAGCGGGGTGGGGTCACCCCCCAGCTCTGCTGTGCCCCACACATACGCACTCAGCCTGTCCAGCTTTGGGGTCCCCTGGCCGCGCAACCCCCCGCTGCCAGCCCCTCACCCACTCCCCTCTGTCCCTCAGGGAGCCCAGCCTTGCCTCGCCCCCCCCCATGGCCCAGGGGAGGCTCTTGGGGGAGTCTCCTGGGAGCGAGTCAGGATGCTGGAACAGGAGTTCTGGTGCTGCTGCTGGGACCACGTGCTCTGAAGCTCACATTCTGCACCACTGCATACCTGCTCTTACACACCTCAAGCCCAGGGCCGCTTCCCACGTGCCCCTCAGAGCGCAGGGTCCATGGGCTCCCTGACTCCGCCCCTCTGCCAACAGGCTTGCTCGGCCTCGAGGATGACGGGGACCTGATCACCGTGGAGTTCGATGACGGGGACACGGGGAGGATCCCCCTCTCTCACATCCGTCTCCTGCCTCCTGACTATAAGATCCAGTGTGAGTGCCGGCCCTGCTGCCCTGGGGGGCGGGGGGTGACCCCCACGTCCACACCTGGCTCCCCGGTGAGCCCGACTCTGGGCTCTGGCCACCGCTTGGACCATTTACACCCATGGGATGGCAGTGGCAGGAACCGTGGGTGGGGCTCCCCGGGCCAGTCCCCAGTACTGAGTGTTCCATGCTCTTGGTGTCCACAAGGGCCCCGAGTTCCCACCTCGGCCCTGCCTGTGATACGAAGCTCGGGTCCTAGAGCCGGGCTGCCTGGCTTCTGGGGCTCGGTGGTTGTGAGCTTCCTGCAGGTTGGGTGGAGGGGGGCAGTCTTGGCTCCGCCCCACTCAGTCTGCTCATTCGAGGAGCCCCCGTGGAGCTTTCTGTGCATGCTGACACTCGACTGCACCCCTGCACACGGGCCGCTCTCTGCAGCCATGCAGCCCCTGCAGGCAGGCCCGGCGGGGTCAGGGGCGGGTCACCCAGCCCCTGTCCCCCACCATAGACAGTGCTTGGGCGGCCGGGAGAGCAGACCAGGGCCTGAGCCCCCGTCTGTGTGCCCTGCAGGTGCGGAGCCGTCCCCAGCCCTCCTGGTGCCAAGTGCCAAGCGCCGCAGCCGGAAGACCAGCAAAGACACCGGGGACAGCAAAGAGGGGGGCGCGCCGGGGACCGAGGAGCCCGGTGCCAAGGCACGAGGGCGTGGGCGGAAGCCCAGCACCAAAGCCAAGAGCGGTATGTCGGCCCTGGGTGGGCACGGGCCGCACGCCTCTGTGGGGACTCGGTTGCAGGGCCACTTGTCCCTGCCACATGTGACAGATTGGGAAACTGAGGCTCTGGGAGGCATGTTAGTCTGTCGGGGCCAGAGTGGAGGTTTGGTCAGGTGGGTCAGTCCAGCATCCAGGGAGGGACAAGGGCTAGGAGCCGACGTGACCGGGGACCACGTTGGGGACTACATTGGGGTCACCATGCACAGGGTGACAGTGACTGGGGAGCCCAGTGCGGGCACTGCTCAGGGCCCAGAAGGGCTGGGCTCGAAACAGGCCTTTCTGGCTCGGGAAGCCCCTGGCCGTGGCCTCACAGAAGCTTTTTCCTTCTCTCTCTTTTAGATAGAGCTGCCGTCCTGGAGGAAGGGGGCCCAGCAGAGGAGGTCCCCAGTACCCCGTTGGCCCTGGAGCCCATCAGCACCCCCAGTTCCAAGAAGAGCCCCCCAGAACCTGCAGACAAGCGGGCCAAAGCCCCCAAGGCTCGCCCAGCGCCCCCCCAGCCCAGCCCAGCGCCGTCCACCTTCCCCAGCTGCCCAGCCCCTGAGCCCTTCGGGGAGCTGCCGGCCCCCGCCGCGGTCCTGGCCCCCACACCCCTGGTGACCATGCCCCTCACCATGCCCGCCACCCGGCCCAAGCCCAAGAAGGCCCGGGCTGGCGAAGAGGCGGCCCCCAAGGGCCCCCGGAGGACCGGGGAGGAGGCCGAGCTGCTCGTCAAGCTGGACCACGAGGGCGTGACGTCGCCCAAGAGCAAGAAGGCCAAAGAGGCCCTGCTGCTGCGGGAGGACGCCGGGGCGGGGGGCTGGCAGGAGCCCAAGGGCCTCCTGGGCCTGGGTGGCTTCCCCCCGGCCGCGGGCAGCGGCGAGCCCAAGGCCGCCCGGCCCAAGGCCCCGGACGGCGAGCTGGCCCAGGAGCCCGGGGCCGGGCTTGAGTTCGAGGACTCGGGCCGCCCCCAGAGCCCGGACAAGGGCCGGGCAGAGCAGGACGGGGCCGAGGAGTCGGAGAGCGGCGGCGGCGGCAGCAGCAGTGACAGCGGCGGCGGCAGCAGCAGCAGCTCAGAGACCGAGGGGGAGGAGGAGGCCCGGGGCGGCAGCCGGAACTGCAGCGCCTCCAGCTCCCGGGCGTCCTCGTCCTCCTCGTCGTCCTCCTCGTCCTCCTCTTCCTCCTCGTCGTCCTCCTCGTCCTCCTCTTCCTCCTCGTCGTCGTCGTCGTCCTCCTCCTCCTCCTCCTCCTCCTCCTCCTCCTCTTCGTCCTCCTCCTCCTCCTCGTCGTCGTCGTCGTCCTCGTCATCCTCGTCCTCGTCCTCGTCCTCCACCACGGACGACTCCTCCTGCAGCTCAGACGACGAGGCGGCACCCGCGGCTGGCCCCTCCGGCCCCCCCGGCCCACCGGCCCCCCCCAGCAAGGCGCCCAAGCCGGCGGGCAAGGCGCGCTCCTCGGCCCCCTCCCCGGGCAAGAAGGCACCGGCGCCCCCGCCGCAGCCCCCGCCGCCGCCCCCGCCGCCCCTGCCGCCCAAGGCCCAGGCCGGGCCGGGGGCCAAGAGCCGCCCCAAGAAGAGAGAAGGCGTCCACCTCCCCACCACCAAGGAGCTGGCCAAGCGGCAGCGCCTGCCGTCTGTGGAGAACCGGCCCAAGATCGCTGCCTTCCTGCCCGCCCGGCAGCTCTGGAAGTGGTTCGGCAAGCCCACCCAGGTAGCCGAGTGCGGCCGGAGGGGGGTGCCCCTGCGTGCCCATCCGCCCAGCCCTGCACTGGGAGGGTCGGGTGAGCTGTGCGGGGCCACCCGTGTCGTGTGTGCGTGGGTCCCCGGGCTCTGGGGTCCCAAGCCGTCCCCCCACCCCCCAGCAGTGCTGCCTGCGGTCTGGGGCCCAGACCCGCTCCTCTACGGGGCACCGGCCAAAAAGTGGGCAGGGATGGGCCCCTCGGGCCGGCATCCAGTTACCAGGCAAAGGGGGCTCTCAGCAACCCCCCAGCCTCTCAGCGTGGGCTTCGTGCTTAGCTGTCCTCTCGGCTGCCCTGGGGGGGGGGCGCGACCCCTGCAGTAGGCACGGCTTTCCCTGCGGGGGCCGGAGCGGGTGCCCACCCGCCCACGACTGATCGAAGGGAGAATGTTCTGGTGGCCCGGGTCCAGGGTCACTCGGCTGCCCCTGTAGCAGAGGGGCCCCGCGGGGGAGTCAGGTGGGTTGGGAGGGAGGGGGGACCACGGGTCGCGGGAGACCTGACGGCCGGCAGAGGTGGGCCGGTGAGAGAGCGTAGCCGTCCTCCTCAGCTTGATTTATTGGCAGCCTTGAGCTGAAAAGAACCCGAGCGGTCTGTAGGACCGATGAGGATCAGTGACGAGGACATTGAGCAGTCTGTCGTCCCGGGGGTCCGAGGAGTTAAAGGCAGGATAAGGGGTTGCTGGAGGTTAGAGACGAGCATGCAGGCAGCCCCTCTTCAGGCGGCCTGGTTGAGTCTCTGGCTGTGGGGGTTTCAGATCTTAGTTCGAGATCATGCATTGCTTCCTTGGGGGGGCTGAGCTTTGCTGAGGTGGGTCTCTCGGGGTGGGGGGGGGGCTGCCCCAGAGCTGCCTGCAGCTGCGGCGGGTCCTGGCGTTTTGGTGTGTTCGCTCCTCGGACCCGCACGTGTGTCTCGTGCCAGCCCAGAAAGTGTTTGTTGAGTGACTAGGAAAAACCCAGCACGTGTGCACCTCCCGCCGGGGCCTGCAGGGGCAGACGTGGTCCCAGGGACGGCCCCCAGTCCCACGCCGCCTGCCGGGGTGTAAGAACGAGGCCGCACAGCCAGTGACCTGATGGGGGGGGGGGGGTGGGGGTGGAACCCAGTGCTCTGTCCCCCGCTGGGCCTCACTGTCCCTCTCCGGGCCCGGCTGCACCAGCCTCGTGGACAGCGGGGGCGGGGTCTGCGCGCCCCCCTCCCCAGGCGTCCTGTGCCAGGGAGCCGAAGCCCCCTCCGTGGTGGGTCCTTCGGGTCAGACGCTCGGGGGGTGTGGAGGCTCCCCAGCCCCCTCCCCACAGAAGCTCTGAGCTCGGTGACGGGCAGGGCCGGCCGGGGGGACCCCCTGACCCACCGCGTGTCCCGCAGCGCCGCGGCATGAAGGGCAAGGCCCGCAAGCTCTTCTACAAGGCCATCGTGCGTGGCAAGGAGATGATCCGCATCGGGGACTGCGCCGTGTTCCTGTCGGCCGGCCGCCCCAACCTGCCCTACATCGGCCGTATCCAGAGCATGTGGGAGTCGTGGGGCAGCAACATGGTGGTCCGCGTCAAGTGGTTCTACCACCCTGAGGAGACCAGCCCGGGCAAGCGCCTCCACGAGGGCCAGGTGAGGCGGGGGGCGGCTGGCCCGGAGGTGGGGGCCGGGGGAGGGGGGACCGCACCGGGCTCACCCCCGCCCCGTCCGTCCCCACGCAGCACTGGGACCAGAAGTCCGGCCGCAGCCTCCCCGCCGCCCTGCGGGCCTCCAGCCAGAGGAAGGATTTCATGGAGGTAAGCACTCGGGGCGCACCCACCATGGAGGGGGCACGTCCAGGCCCCCGGGCCCCTCTCTCTCGTTCCATGTGTCTGAGTCCCGGTGTCAGCTTCGCTGTTGGGTGGGCAGAGGGGGTCCTCTCGGCTGTCCATCTGCCCTTGGGGCTCCCCGGCCCTGACGCCTGCCCCCCGGGCCTGCAGCGCGCCCTCTACCAGTCCTCCCACGTGGATGAGAACGACGTGCAGACCGTGTCGCACAAGTGCCTGGTCGTGGGCCTGGAGCAGTACGAGCAGATGCTCAAGACCAAGAAGTACCAGGACAGCGAGGGTCTGTACTACCTCGCGGGTACCTACGAGCCCACCACGGGCATGATCTTCTCCACCGACGGCGTGCCCGTTCTCTGCTGAATGCCTGGGGGGCCCTGCCCCGCCACTGCCACGTCTTGGGGGCCACGCGCGTTGTGTGCATGCAGGTGCGCCCCTGGACGGCCTGGTGTGCGTGTGTACACGCGTGTGCCTGTATGCATGCACGTGCGTGCATGCGTGTGCACACGTCCCCAGCCCCCCCACGCCCCCGGGGCCCCTCTCCTCGATCAGGGTATGGCTCTGCTGGGCCCGCGGCCAGGGCCTCCCCTCCAGCACCTTGTAAGCACTTGGCCGGGCGGGGCCCCGGCCCCCAGGATGCAGCGGGGAGGGGGTTTCCAAGGAACGAAACTGACACTCTGGGGTTCCCGCTGCTTGAGGGCCCTCCCCGGGGCTCCTGGTGCCCGACCCCCTCAGCACGGAGCTGCACCCCAAGCCTCCCGCCATGAGGCGGGGTGTGGGGGCACCCAGACGCCTGCCCTCTCACCGGCCAGGCCTCTGCCCGCTCAGCATGGCCTGGACTCGGGCTTGAGAGCCGGGGAGGCGGCGGGGCTGCTCGCCCTGAGGCCCCGGGAGGGCCCACCCCTGGCGGCCTGGCCCGTACACTACACACAACCCCAATGGTGCTGAAGCCCCAGCCTCGGCCGCCCGGAGGGAGCGGCAGCTCTTGTAACCTGTACAGTTTTATTGTACCGAGACTCTCCCCGCCCCTGTATCATACGCCTTTAAATGGAGTCAACTTTTTAATTATATATATAAAGATAAATATATATAAATATATATAAATATAAACTTTTTAAAACTGTGAAAAAATAGCTATGAAATTATAAAAAAAACGAACACATTCTGACGTGCAGAATATTATTTTTTGTTTCCTATTAGATTGTGAGTGTCTAGCACCCAGCTTCACGGGCCTCCCTGGTCCTGAGCACCCCCCGCACCCCCGGCCCAGGTGTACTGTACTTGCCCCCAGGATGGAGAAGCAGGCAGTTAGGGAGGGAGAGAGGGGCCCGGCGGCCCCCAGAGCACTTACCAGCCCCTGCGCCCTCCAGGGGGACGGGAGGCCTCGTCCAGACAATCTTAAGGGAAGGAAAAGCCAGACTTCGGTTTTGTTTTTTGGGGGACTTAACTGTTTTCCTTTTTTTTTTTTTTTTTAAGTTTCTTTTGGAATTTTGTTGGCGAATTCTGTGTGATCTTTTTCATAAAAAAAGAAAAAAGAGAAAAAGCTATAATCCGGAGGACCGCCGTTGTCTGGAGTGCTTTATTTCGGGGGCTGGGGGGGTGGGGCTCTGACCTTCCAGGGCCAGGAGGGGGCGCCTCCCCTCACGGGGGGGCTCTTACACCCAAGCTCCTGTCAGTGAAGGGAAATGAAGGGGCCGAGATACGGGCTGGTGGGCGCCGGCAGCACTCCGGGGCCGCCCGTCTCCCTCTGCAAAGGCAGAGACCCGCACTCACGGCTGCAGGCCCCCGAGCCAGGGCAGTGGGCTGAGAGGTCTGGGCAGGGGTGGCTGTGCGGGACGCACCCCTCTGCGTTGGGCGGAGGCTGGGCCTGCCCATAGTGCTGTCACCTCCCTCCCGCCCTGAGGTCAGCTCTCAGGCTGCCCAGCGACCGACCCACCCCAGGAAGGACCCTGCTGGGCCTCCTGAGTCAGAGACTCCGAGTCACCCGCCCCCTGGCGGCCACACCCACCCGGAGCGGTGCGCTGGCGCCACCTGGTGGCCCTGTCCTATCGCCTTGAGATGTTGGCTCCTTTGGGTGAGGTGGGTGGGTGGGTGGAGGGATCCCCGAGGCACAGCCCCTCTGATGGCCTGCCCCTCTCCGCAATCCTTCTCCAAGGGACATACACCGAAAAGTGGACCAACACCACTGCTCGGGGGAAACTAAGGCACCAAACTGTACAGGAAGTTGTTCGTATCGCACACATGAGCAGCAGGGGCAGGACTGGAGCCCAGCTCCATCCCTGCGGGCGGGGTGCAAGCCCCCCAGTGCCCATCCCACTGTTCACCCCAGACCAGATGCATGGAGGGACCCCCCCCCCACCGGACTGGTTCACCCCTGCCAGTCCCCTAGGACCTCAGGCCTGGATCTGGACAAGGCCGCTCAGCAGATGGGAAGACTGAGGTCCCAGCCGCGGGGGCGGCCCTGTCCCGTCTGGACCCCTTCCCCAGCCCCACCCGCACAGACGCTACTCGGAGGCCGCGGCCGGGCAGGTCTCTGCCGTCCTCTTTTAATGGCCAGTGCGGTACAGTTAGTGGACAGACGGCGGATAGGATGTAGGGGC
>JAQQSY010007523.1:0-10406 GCA_028646535.1 Procyon lotor | reverse complement strand
CAAACTTGTAATGATCATGGTAAAGAAAGATAATCTCTTTTCTACCTATTTTCTGTTCTTTGGCACATCTTTTCTGCCGCTCCCCCCCATACATTTATAGTTGCTCAGTGATACAGATGCTATAGGAAGAAAAACAATGGAAGTTTGGGCTGACTGGCTAAGGAGGAAGGTGGGATAGTAAGGGAGAGGATCTTATGGGTCATGAAGGTGAGGCCTCTGAAGCCTCGTCTAGATTGTCAATTTTTTTAAAATTTTCGATTTTATTTATTTATCTGACAAAGAGAGAGAGAGAGAGATCACAAGTAGGCAGAGAGGCAGGCAGAGAGAGGGGGAAGCAGGCTCTCTGCTGAGCAGAGAGCCCGATGCGGGGCTCGATCCCAGGACCCTGAGATCATGACCTGAGCTAAAGGCAGAGGCTTAACCCACTGAGCCACCCAGGTGCCTCTAGATTGTCAATTTTTTAAAGGAAGAGTTAAATTCCTTGGCGTGAGAAAATGAGAAGAACTAAGAAGTTCTTTTAGTTGGCCTCAAAGAGAGAGGGGATCTTGAAAACACAGAGAAAAGGTCACATATAAAGATGTGAAGGGAGAGAGAGAGTGGGAAAAAAGGTGAGAGGGAGACAGAGAGGAGGTGACTGGAGAGAAATGGAGGGGAGGGATGGTGGGGGAGAGGTGAGAAAAGGGAGGAGAGAGGAGAAAATCCCTGGGGGCAGGGGATGTGGGGGATTGCAGGGGAAGGGAGAAAGGGAGTTGGGTGGGAAAAAGAGAGGGAGAGGAGGTAGAGAGAGAGGTTATTTTGTCCCATCTGCCTTTTCTTGAAATGTTTAGACCATTTACATTTAACATAATTAGTAACGAGTTGGTCTTAAATCAGCATCTTGCTATTTGTATTGTTGGTCCCATTTGTCCTTTGTTTCTGCTTTCCTCTTTTTGTCTTCCTTTGGATCAATCAATGATTTTTATCATTGTATTTTTTGTCCTTTTTTGGGGGAGGTATATTAGCTATATCTTTGTTTTACTTATTTATTTTCTCTAGATTGCTAGAGAAATCCTAGATTGCTCATATCTTTAGCTGCCACAGTTCAGACTGCAAATAATATTGCAACACTTCATATCTAGTGTAAGAACCTTGTAACTGTATACTTCCCTTTCTCCCTCCCATCCATTGTGCTATTATTGTCAAACATTTTACAAAGCATTATAACATGTGCTATAAACCTTCCAACACACAGTTATTAGTTTTGGTTTAAGTAGTCAACTCCAGGGCACCTGGGTGGCTCAGTCATTACGCATCTGCCTTTGGCTCAGATCATGATCTCGGGGTCCTGGGATTGAGCCCCGCATCTGCATTGGGTTCCCTCCACAGTGGGAAGCCTGCTTCTCCTGCTCCCAATCCCCTTCCCTCTCTCACTGTATCTCTCTATCAAATAAATAAATAAATAAAATATTTTTAAAAAATAGTCAACTACCACTTAAAGAAATTTAACAATGCGAAAAATAAGAAAAATGTTCCTTTTGACACACAAAAAATCAGATCATGTTACTTCCTCACTTAAAAACTTGCAACAGTTTCCTATCACACTTTGAGTTAAAGCGAAACTCAACATGTCCCACAGCTTAAATCTAGCTGGGGGGAGGGAACATGTTTTCAGCATCTAGTTTCACACTCATTTCATGGAAAGTTCCCAAGAAATGATAGCTAGTTTCATTATTAACTTAATTTCTAGCTCAGTGTAATTTTCATACCCCCAAAGAGGAATCAATTAGTCTAAATGAGCGCCTAGCTATAAAACCTCCCTCCCTTCTTCCTTCTTTCCTTTCTTTTTTCTTCCCCATGCCCCTCCCCACCCCCTTGGCTGTTCTTTCAGAAACAAACACTCTGGCTCCTAGTCACAAAGGATTTTTGTTGGAGAACATGACCTTTTGGATTTGTCATGTACCTCCTGCATTTACCTTGGGTTTTTAATAAGATGTTTTGAAAATATGGGATTTTCTGCAAGTTATTTGCTCTTTTGTCAAAGACCGCTTTCTTCACTGTCAAGGCTCTATGTTCTGGTGGGAGGGATTGGCTCGTTCTCTTCTTCAGAACACTGAATTTAATTGTACTGTGACTCCTGTACACTGAGCTACTCAGCACCCATTTCTCTTTAACAGTTCGGCGAGTAGCCCTTTCCTCGTAGCCTCTCAAGTGACTGGTTCTTATCTAAGACATCATCTACATCTGCTTTGGAAGAGGCGTTCTACCGATCTGCGTGGGTTATCGAAGTTCTCCATTAATACTGACTGACCCGACTTGACGTTTCCCCAGGGCTGCGGGCTTTCCCTGCTCAGTCTGGAGGCTGTACTCCTGCATGGTGTTACTCCCCCTGGCTCTGCTTTGTCCCTGTCCCCTTTCCTTCTATGTCTTTCCAGCCCTTCTGACTCTCCTGCTGAACAGAAGAACACAAAAATTGACACGCAAGACCTCCTCTTTGCAAACAGCCTCCCTATACTACATTCCAGGAGAGTTCTTTGTTCACTTAGTAGCTCATTCATTCCTTCTTTCAACCAGTGTCCGATGGGAGGCACTGGGAATGGGGGCGTGCTTTGAGTAAAATGAATCAGGTTATTCCCAGCAACCTATTGCCTCCTCAGGGGTTATAAGTGTTCTAATTATGAGACCTGGATAAGGAAGTTTGGGCTAGGTCCTCTCCTCTGACTGCATTGATGATGCTACATGGTAATGATGCCACTATTTCGAGGTTTTGCAACTCTCACATCAATCTGCCCACTGGTCCTGTTGTCCCCAGTACTGTGGGGGAGGGGGTCCTCCTGCTACTTAATGGGCACCTTGTTACCAAACAGAAGACCCTCCCTTCCTTCAGATAGAGCGCAAACACAGTGAGGCAAACATTCCTCATGTCACCTCAGACTCTCTACTTGGACACTGCACTTCTATATTTTCATTTGATAATTTGCTCCCTTTATTTTTTCCATTTGTTTTATTGCCATGAGTTCGATGCCTTGTCGCTTAGATTGAGATCCCAGGCTTTCATCTTTCTCTCCTATGCCATCGGTCTTTTGATTCCACTTCTTGGGAAAGCTCCTCAGTTTTACTTACAACATCTGATTGAAATTTTTACTTTGGTTAACATTTGGAATTCCTAAGAACTCTTACTCATTTTCTTTTTTTCTTTCTTTTAAATATATCTTGTAACAAATTACACTTTTAGTGTTTTCTGCTTAAACAGTGTGTCATAATAAGATTTTTGTAACAGTTTCCTCTTTTCTAGCCGTAATTACTTGTTTTCTTATTATTCCTTTTGCAGAGGTAATTGTTCCTGCTTTATGGGTGCACTATCCTAAAATGAACGATGGTATTCCTTATTTGTTGTCCTTATTTCGCTTTATTCTACATCTTGTATTTTTGGTTTCTTGAGGTCCTTGTTCCTGTTTCTGCTGGTTTCTCTTCTTCACGATGGTGGCTTTCCTAAAATATCTGCTTCTTTCTGGCTTTACGTTCTTATCTAGGACTAATGTATAGTGTAAGTTGGGTGTCAAGGTCAAACTTCTGTAACACGGAAGTTCCCAAACGACAACTGCCTAAATAAAATAGAAGTTTGTTTATGTCTCTCAGAGAGCAGAGTGGTCCTGGTTGGCGGGGAGCTCAGCTCTGCAAGGTCACTGGAGTCCAGCCAAAGGTGATTACAGCGATCAGTAGTTCCGTGGGTCGGGGGAGGTGTGGCAGAGGGAGAGAGAAGGGAGAGCCAGGACATAACAAGGAGCTCTGACAGGGGAGAGAGGGTGGGAAATGGGTAGGATCGGTGGCAATTACAAGTGTAGGTGGAGGCCACCCCCAGCCAAGGCATGGTTCAGGGCCTGGGGTGCAACCCGACAAAGGCAAGGCACGATCTCAGTCTAGAAAGAGACAAGGGATCAGAATAGGACTCAGGGCAGATCCCAAGGTGCTGTGCCCAGAGGGATCTAGAACCTTCGCAATTAAGGGTTTGCTCCAACTCTGAGGCCACAGCCGGGCTGTGGAAGGTTTCTTGGCTTGGGCTCTGTGATGGACTGAATGTTCATGTTCTCCCAAAATTCACTGTTGAAATCCTAACCCCCGATGTGATGGTATCAGGAGAAGGGGCCTTTGGGAAGTGATTAGGTCCTGAGGCTGGAGCGCTCATGAATGGGATTCGTGCCCTTATATAAGAGACCTCAGATTGTTTCCTCATTCCTTCTGCCCTGTGAGGACCTAGCAAGAAGATGGCCATCGGCAAACCAGGGAGAGGGTGCTCAGAGATCTGCTGGTGCCTTGACCTTGGATTTACCAGCTTCCAGAAATGTGAGAGATCAACGTCTGTGGCTTAAACCACTCTATCTATGGTATTTTGGTTATAATGTAGCAGCCCAAATGGACTAAGACAGGCTCAGACTGATTTAGGGGTGCAGGGAAGGGACCCAGAATATGTATGGGATCAAGTGACTCCTCCTGTGGTTTCCTAAATAATAGGCTTTTGTTGTTCTTGTTCTGGGTTGACTTTCAATGTTTAGAAACAAGAAGGATCTTAAAAAATAAAACAAACTAAAGAGTTAAAAAAAAAAAAAACCGTGTTTTTTCCCTCTCTATTTTATACTGAACAGATTAAGACTGATGGGCGAATAATTAAAATGCATTTTGAGAACATGCAAATCAAGTTAGTAGAAACTGAAAACGAAATATAAAATGAAGGCAGAGCAAAAAGACTGGACATTTTTGCATCCACTTTATTAAGAACAATATAGTAATTTCCATATATGGGAAAAGAGAAAAATGTGAAAGGAAAACTAATTGACTAAGCAAAATACTTTCTGGGACATGGAATATAAATGAGTAGGTGATAGGAATTAAAGTAGGGCAGTTTACTAGAATCATGAGCAACGCTGACAGTTAATAGGTAAGAATGAGAAAACCAAAGCTATGTTCAAAGAGGACAATTTGAGAAGACTAAATGTTTTACTAATGAAACATATAAACGAAAGTATTTTTGTTCATTAGACAGACAGAGATCTGATTTTAAGTGATATCTCCCTGGTGGAGACATTTAAAAGAAAATTGCCTATCTCCCCATCCAGGTATGCATGGTTATTGGAGCAGCACTCTACGTTTTTAGTTTGAAGGTATACATTGAATATAAAGTAAGGAAAAAGATCTAAAGCACATACATCTAGGAGTTCTGGTTATTTACAGTTCTACATATGGAGAAGCATTCATCCCATTTTAGAGGATTTGTGGAAAAGTTTGGACACGGACAAAAACATTCAGCTGCATATTTACAAAAAGAAGACTCTAGATGTCTTCAGACTGACAAACACAACCTCCATGTCAGGAAAGAAGCTGGAAGGAAATAACTGTGAAGCCCTTTGATAAATATTTGAATAAGAACGGTAGTAAACAGCAGGGCTTTAGAAAGAACAAATGCCATCAGACTAAATTGATCTCCTCCTATAAGGGAATGACAAGTCTCTGCATTGAGGGGGTGGTGATAGGCATTAGCTAACATGACTTCAGCAAGGATTTTGATTTCTGTTTGGGAGCAGATAAATAAGTTAATTTCAGGTAGTGGTATCAGGTAGTGTCAGGTAGTTGAGAAGGAAATAGAGCAGAATATTGTGAAGGAAATGGTGGGTGAAGACTGGTTTCTTAGACATGGTGGTCAGGGAGGTTTCTTGGGCAATCATAAGGAACCCATCATGCGATAGTCTAAGGAGGGAGCAGCTAGTGGGTGACCTGGTCCTGTTTGACGGGTAGAGAGAAGGCCAGTGGGGTTGAAGGGTTGTGAACAAAGGTGGGATATGGATGACGAGAGGGGTCAGAAGAGACAGAGGATGCTGGACCTTGAGGGTGTGTGATAAAGGGTACGGATTTTATTTAAGGGCAACGGGAAGGGGTTTGAGGATTGTAAGCAAGGGAGTGACGTGATCCACTTTATGTTTGTAAAAGATCCCCCCTGATTGCTGTGCAGGGGGGTCAAGAGCGGGTGACAGGGGAAGTGGAGAGAGGCCATGAAAGTGGAGAGAGGGCGAAGCCTTGGACTAGGATGCTGGCCATGGACATAGTTCAGAGGGCCAGGTCTGGAACATCCTTAGAGGTTGGACTGGCTGATGGATTACACGTGGGGAGTGAGAAAAGAGAGTTGCCCCAAAGACAATGCTTGGGTCTTTGGCTTGATCCGCTGTGCACCACCGGCTGAGATGAGCGAAGATTCAAGAAGGAGGCATCTGGGGAAGAAGTTTGGGAGTTGTCAGTTCTTTTTGGGATCTGTGGTGTCTGACTGCCTGCCCTCCATCCACAGGGAGGGGTCGAGTAGGCAGTAGGACACTTCCCCCAACTACTCTGGAGTGCAGGCAAAAAGCTTAGCACTAGAGATAGACCATTTATAAGTCACAGCGTAGAGATGATACTGAGATGACCTCATTTGGATCCTCACGGTTTCTCTGTGTGGTAGTTCCAAATAATAGTAGGTGAGTGGCAGGTGTGTGGCGGTCCAGGTGGGACCAGGCGTGTCCGTAGAACCCCAAATCCAGGAAGAACAAGAGCAACAAAGAGGATAGACTAAATAAGAGGGATTCCAGGGCCAATCTCTGTCCCATGAGCATAGCTTTACCAGATTTAGCAAATACAACCATTTCGTGGGACAGTCTTACACTAAACAAATGTATTCATTATTTATCTGGAGTGGATCTTCCACATTTTATTTGGCAACCCTGGTTGGACATCTACAAGAGTTTGAAGCATTCCATAAATCTTCCTCTTTCTCCATCCCATAGGTCCCGCAACTGTGGTTCTACTTTTTAGCACATGGGGTTACAATGATTGTAAATCTCTTTTCCCTCTCACAGTTTGTGTGCTTCCTTCTACAACCTTGTACAACCCTTGCCTTGAAAAACCAGAGCTGAGTAGAGACATTCAGAAAGCAACTGTATTCTTTCCTCTCACTGGCCCTTTAAAACCACTTAAAGGTCTCTTTTGTTTGTTTTTCTCTTTTCCAGGAATGAAATCCCAGGCCCCTCATTTAGAGGACACTGGTCACTTTTAGTCACAAGCGTAGTCTGGGTTCAGTGATAGAATATTTAGTCCAATTTCATTGTCCTGACTTTAACCTTCATGTAGAAACTTTCTCCTCTCCTGGAGCCTGCGAGCATCTGGCAGGGAATCCTAAAGCTGGGGGACCATGGGTCCACTTCTCTCTGATTTCCCTACTTTGATCCTCTTCTCCTACCCCCTCAAAACCTCCAGGCTTGGTCGGGATCACTGAGAGGGAGGAAGAACTAGGAGGAAGAGTGAAGTTACTCCTATTTGGCTGATCCTTCAAGGTGATTCTTTCCAGGAAGTCTTGAGGGGTTTCCAGAGGGCTCCCCTCCCCACCTCTGTTTCCCTATAAGCTGTGATACGTCTCCTGACCGCCCCCCTCTCCTCCCAGCTTCTGAATCCATCTACAGCCTCTGTGCTGAGGTCATCCTGCCCCAGCGGGAAGCCCTCTTGGGTAGGGTGCCTTTTCAAAAAAAAAAAAAAGATCCTAAATTGTAGGAAAATGCCCCTACTTGTGCTAAACGCGGCAGCCTGCTGGTGTGGCTGTGCATCTTCCCCCAGGGAGGCCTCTCACTCTTTGCCTTTCTCAGACAGAAATCAGATATGAATCTCCGGGGGACCCACATCACCCTTTCTGTGTCCCCTCCCTGGCTTTGAGTGAGGGGACACCCACTCTCCTCTCCTCCCCCAGATGGAGTGGTAGGTCCAGGAGTTTGGCAGCACTCCAACCTTCTCCAAAGAAATCAGCTCGCTCAGCCACTTCAAGCTCAGTAACATCCCCAAGGACTAAGGGCTTCAAAGTCAGTTTCCAGCACCTTCTCTGCAAGTCCCACATGGGTGTTCTGGAACTTCTCTTGAGGATGTGGGAGTCTTGGCCACTTATTTTGTTGATTTTGGCTTTGATGCCACAGCTACAGCTGAGACAAAAGACTCCTACCTTACCATCCTTTGTTATGTTTGTATTTTCAGCCCTTAGCTCAGTGCCTGGCGTATAGTGGACACCCAATAACTGTTTTTGGAACCAATTAATTATTAACAAGAAACTACAGTTAGAAGAGGAGGCTGTCAATTCCTAGTCTGGACAATCCATTAGTCGAGCACACACGAGATAGCTCCCTGAACCCTGAGATTTTACAGCAGCTCTTCCCTGAGATCTCTTCTTCTGCCTTGGTCTTTCTTGTGCTCCTCAATCACGAGGACCATTGCTCTTCCTCTGTCCACCCATCCCCAAATCTGAATGACACCTCCTTACCGTTCAGCTTACAAATCACTTCCTCCTTACCGTCCTCGTCAGCCTGTCCCCCCACACTCCTCATCCTAAATACCTGTCACAGCCCTTACCTTTCTGCATTGTGTCCCCCTGGAAGCTCCAGGGAGACCGGCATTGGGTCATTCGCCCTGCATTCCAAGAAGAGAGCACAGAACCAGGCAGTAAGTAAGAATGAATGAATGAATGAATGAATGAATTGCCAGCAAAGTATCAGTTTTAAAGCCTCATAGGTTGTGTTTCAGGGCTGGATCTGCCCTGGCCTATGGCCTTCAGCTTTTATTAGAGCCCAACGTATATCAAAGGGAGGGTGCTGGTTTGGATAACCTCATCCTTTATGGTTCTCTTTGGTGGCTCAGTGCACCTGCTAACCGAAGTGCAGATATATATGTAGACTCGTGCCCAAGAATTCCATCACAGAGCTTGATCAATTATTTTCATTTTGAGGTTTATAGCTTGTTTTCTCAAACTCACATTCCTTAGTCCACCATCTTTAGAAATGTCCCTGGGATCATGACATGAAATGGCAAATTAAAGAACATAATTCTGTTCATATCCTAACACTGTTATTCAGTTCATATGCAGGTGAACACTGTAGAAATTAGTGTTAAAATTCTACCAGACTGGTGTGGCTGGGTAGCTCAGTTGGTTAAGTGGCTGACTCTTGATTTTGGCTCAGGTCATGATTTTAGGGTCCTGGGATCGAGCCCTGTGTCAGGCTCTGTGCTCAGCAGGGAGCCTGCTTAAGGATTCCCTCTTCCTCTCTGTGTGTCCCTCCCCCTGCTCATGGGTGCACACACTCTCTCTCTTTCTTTTTCTCTCTCTCTCAAATAAATATTTTAAAGATTTTATTTATTTATTTGACAGAGATAGAGATCACAAGCAGGCAGAGAGGCAGGCAGAGAGAGAGGGGGAAACAGGCTCCCTGCTGAGCAGAGAGCCCGATGTGGGGCTCGATCCCAGGACCCTGAGATCATGACCTGAGCCCAAGGCAGAGGCTTTAACCCACTGAGGCACCCCTCAAATAAATATTTTTAAAAATTCTCCTGGACTTTCTACTTTTCCAGAAGTATTACAGTTTTGGATGTGTGTGTCACCTTGTCTTTTCCCAGCAGCAGAAAAATGGACCTCTTATTGTCAAATGAAGTTAAAGCTAGAATATGGTAAGAACTTGTGGTTAAAAAAACTTCAATATATTATATAGAGAAGAAGTTTAGTATGTGTGACAGGAGCATCTGATCAAACCGAAGATGAAAACAGGCAGGAAGCTATTTTAGTAAATTACATAACTAATTTTCTTAGGTTTTGGAAAATGCCTAAAGTATTTCCCTTTGGGAATTAAGCAAATGGATGTCCTGATTTGATGACATAAAATATATTTCTTTTCTTAAGGGATTGCAGATGTTCTTGAAACTACCCTCTTAACCATAAACTTGTAAAATTATGTACATACCTCCTATGAAAAGAGACAATCATAAGAAGGTTGAGATAAAATCTCCTGGTTGTGTACCCAACGTTCACGTTCATTTTCTTTCTTACCAACAGAGCCCTGATTGTCTTGAGGCTTTAATGTAACCAGCTAAAACCTATATTTTGTATCATCTCATATAGATATGACTAAATTCTGGCCAATGAGATAGAAGTGAAGGTTATTGGGGAATTCTAGGAGAGCTCCTTACATGGTGGGTTAACTCATATGGCACGTGCCATTTTATCCCACCATACACTCCTTATTCCCATCTGGAAGTTGGACATGATATCTGGAGCTACAGCAGCCATTTGCGACAATGAGGCTTGATTCCATGACCTAAGGATGATGGAGCTGAAAGGTACAAGGACAATGGCATGTTGATAACATCATGGAACCATGGTGCCAGTTTTGGATTGCCTAGTTTTGAATTTGTTGGTTTCAGCCATGTTACACGAGAGAAATGATCTCTTAGGTTGTGTAGGCCCCTGTCTTTGTTGCCTGTAACCAAAAAAATTCTAAAAGACGATGGTGTGTTTATGGGAAGGTAGTTCATGTGTGTCTTGCTTGGGAACTTACCAAAGAAACTCTTCTTATATTAATCATCATGAAAAAATTAGAAAC
>JAQQSY010007522.1:0-10406 GCA_028646535.1 Procyon lotor | reverse complement strand
TTTTTTTTTAATATACCTCTAATTCTTCTCTTTTATCTAATTGAATTAGGTAATACCTGCAGAATGATGTTAAGTAACTTTAGTGTTTCTAGACATCCTTGCCTCAATTCTGATTTTAATGGGAACATATTATTTCTCCATTAAACTCAATGCTGGCTTTTGAGATAGATCTATTTAGTCATGTTAAGAAAGTATCCAAGTATTGCTAAGTTTACTACATCTTACCAGGAATAGATACTGAATTTTATCAGATGCCTACCTAGTACCTATTGGACAGATAATACTAATTTTCTTCTATCATAATAATAGATTTCCTAATATTGAATAGCCCTTGCATTCCTGGAATTCCTAATTGTTAATGTTAGTATTCTTTTAATATGCTACTTAGTTTGATTGTTAATATTTATGGTGGATTGTTGGATTGATATTTGTAAATGAGATTACTATATGGTCTTCTTTTGTAATCATTATTGCATATTATCAGTGTTATGTTGGCTTCATATAAAATAATTTGGATGCTTGGGGAGCTTGGGTAGCTCAGTCAGTTATGTATCTGCCTTCATCTAAGGTCATGATCTCAGGATCCTGGGATCCAGCCCCGAGCCCCATGTTGGGTACTTCTTCCCCTCCCTCTACCTACCCCTGGCTCATGCTCACTCTATCTCAAATAAATAAAAAAATAATAATAACAATAATTTAGATGATTTATATCTCTTTCCATGCTCTGGAATTGTTTAAATAGCATTAGAGCCATCTTTGTCTTTCATAAAAGTCTTATTTTTTTTATGAAACCTTGCTTTACCAACTTTCTCAGTTAACCATCCACTTGTCCTAAATGCCTTAGATAAAAATATTTTTAATATTTCCAAACTTGATAAACATTCATTATCCTATATATAACTATTAGGATATTAAAATATCATCAAAATGAGGAAATAATCAGAGGAATGTACAAATGTCTATATGCAAAATATTTTAATACAGTATTGTTTATAATAAAAGCAAAAAAGGAAGTAACTTAAGGGCTAACTATTCACAGACTGGTTAAATTATGGTATTTTCTATATAATAAAATACTGTGCAGCTATTGAAAGTGTTGTTTTGGTATGGGAAAATAGGTCATTCGGTTTTAATACATTTCTGAATTGTTTGAAGCTTATACACTAGGAAATTGTTACTTTTATAATAAATTATGTATAATTTTAAAATAAAAATTAAATGATAGTGTTGTATATTTATTCAGACGGAAAGATGTTCACAACAGATGACAATGAATGTTTCAGAGCAACATGATCCCATTTTTTCAATGTGTGTTTCTTTTGTTATAGAAAAAGTTTGGAGGTGATTTTCTTTTTTGTTGTTATTTTAAAGATTTTTATTTGTTTATTTTACAGAGAGAGACAGCAAGAGAGAGAACACAAGCAGGGGGAGTAGGAGAGGGAGAAGCAGGCTTTCTGCTGAGCAGGGGGCCCGATGTGGGGCTTGATCCCAGGACTCTGGGATCACGACCTGAGCTGAAGACAGACACTTATCGACTGAGACACCTAGGTGCCCCTGGAGGTGATTTTATTGAGCTAACTGAATTCAGATTTTTTTATGTTTTTATTTTTTTTAAGATTTTATTTATTTACTTGTTTGAGAGAGAGCCTGTGTGTGCAACTGGGGGGAGGGGCGAAGAGATAGAGGGGGGCAGAGACTCTTAAGCAGACTCCACAATGAGTGGGGAGTCCCACATAGAGCTTAATCTCACAACCGTGAGATCATGACCTGAGATTAAACCAAAAGTCAGTCACTTAATGGACTGAGCCACCCAGGCACCTGTTTTTTCTTTACGTGTAGTTTCCATTTTCTTAGGGTGATTATAAATTAGTTGGTTGGATGGGCAAATAGATAAATGGATAAAATGCAGTATTGCAGGATTAAACAAAAACCATTATAGAACTAACCAGATGAAAGGTCAGGAATGCTAGCTGGCTCTAGTCTACCCAAATAAAATTCCCAGTACAAACCACTAGTGAAAGTAGAAAGTATTTTCTAGTCCCCTGCTTTGGAAATTGAGTACCCACCATCTGCCAGACTGCCTAGTGCAGCAGCTCTGAATTTTTAGGACTTGTGTAAATCAAGCCTTTAACATTTGTCTTCATATTATATATAGGATATATATATCCTATAGTAAGATCCTAGAATAACAGACTGTCATAGCTACTTGGACCTTGGTGATCATTCTGGAATAACCCACGGTTTTTACAAATAAAAACACTGTGCTGAGAGAGGCAACTTGGTAAACAGTAAAGTACAAACAAGGTATAAGCTCATTTGTTTGGATTTGTTCCCATTAGACCACAAGAGGCCCCAAACTGGTTACTTAATCATGTACCGAAGTGTCACCCATACTGCCAAATGGAGAAGTTCTGGAAGAAGCCAAAGATTCTATGAGAGTAAGATCTTTACCTTTTAGACCAATGACAACAATCTCTAGACAAACCTGACCAAGTTCATTCTCAAAAGGTCAGTTATTGACAAAACTGACCATGAAGCCCAACCTCTCCCAGAAAGGCCAGGAGGAGCAGTCTAACTCAAATATTTTCCTCCCAAGTAATTTCAAATTAACTCTATGAAAATACACTTTTTATATCAACCTTTAAAATAAACACATGCTCTTCAAGAATGATAGAAAACACTGAGTTACATTTAGTAATTCCTAAAATAATAATCTTAGGCAAGATTTTTTACTTTGGTTAAAGTTCTGTTTCAACAAATATGAGGGAATAGATAATATGAGCCAATAGATAATTATTTGAAATAAGTGAATCAGTGACCAAGGCTTGGGTCATTGTTTTGTTCTACAAACATGTTTTGCTGTTTTTATAATAGTATTTATGTAAAGGGTCCTTTGAGTTTATGATTGAACCCCTCGTGGAATTTGGACTCCTCCATGAAATTTTTGTGTATGTTCAAATAAAAAGAAAGTATGGAATCACATTCTTGAAAAGAAGCACTAGTAAATTACTGTTTTTACACACAAACTACGTTGCTGATCACTGGGGGCACAATCAGAAAAATTTAACACATAGTGCTTGTCTTAAATAGCTTCATTACCAACAAAATAATTCATCAGACCCATACAGGCAGAATTGAAAGCTAAGAAAGTTCAAAACAAGTTTAAAACCTAGTGGTCATGTCTCATTTGTGTCACTAGATGTCCTTTCACTCTCATTCTTATAAAATACTTTCTTCTGGGAGCAACCTTCTCACCGTCTCTTCAACAGGGATAGATCCAGTTTTTGTGAAATTTGAAGTTTATGCAATTTAGAGAAACCACTATAGAGGATAAAAAAATTATTTAGAATAAGAAAAAAAAAATTGATGCATTTGTATTACAAATTTCAAAAACTGACAAAAAAAATCTCAAAATCTCAAAAACTAATCTAATATTTTTATTACTAAATGCTCTGACACTCTTTATAATCCTTTTATCCTCCATAACATTGTGTGGTGGATCAAACCTTACCTGAATGTAACCACCTCTGGACTTCTCTGCCAATATTTCTCTTTGTAGTCTAAGCTACTTGGAATTATTTGCAACAAAGGATACTAACTGATATAAAGATAATGAAAAACTCGTAATAAACCTTAAGAATAAGTAGATCTCCATGCACAAAGAAAAGTACTTGCAAAGCACAGCTTACAAAATATAGAGTGATTTGTGCAATCACACAAGAGTTGCCTCCAATAGCAGAAAGAATTTAGAATCACTTAATTTTTAGCATTGTGCAATAAATATAATTAAATCACACAAGGATATATGAGAGAATAAAAACACTTGTAAGTTCAGAACAATAAAACAAAAAGATTGCCTTTACTAAGTACTTATTAATTAGCCCTTAATGAGAAATGGTTAAATGGCACCTTTGATGTGGTTGCCTAGAATTAATCACTGCCTAGTAGTGTTTTGTTTCCAGTGGAATAGAGAAATAATCGATCTGTGTAAAGATGAAAAAAAAAAAGTGGGGAAAAGTTTAATTGGCTAAAAAAACTATTTACTTAAATTCCATTCAGTGACAACATTTGGAAGCAGCAAGCAGAAATCATAACGTGCAAACAGGCATTAGGTAATATGGCTTTGAGACATGAATGTGCTGTGGGAAAACAGCTCTGAATAGAAAACTCTACAACTTTTTGCAGTATGGGGAAACAAATGGTCATTTTGAAAGTGAGCTCAGCGTGGGCCTGTTTGGAATAATGAAAGAAAGGAACCAAAACAATAATTGCAGAATATGATGGAATGGAATCCTGCTGGGATTCGTGGCTTAATTACTGTCTGCTAAACAGCAGAGAAGGCAAAGCACACTAAGCTTTAGCAGGTCTTTTACAATTATGGTTCGTTTAATGATGACCTTCTTGGATTTGCCTGGAACAAACAAGGACAGGATAACTTGAGAGGTCTGCAAAAACACTTAATATTGGGGATGAATTTTCTTTACAGCAACTTGGCAAAACAACTTCTCCAGTTACTGCTCATAATGGAAAAATGGGTTCCTTGGCAGAATCACAGCACTGGGGGGTGGGGCCTCAGAGAGCACCTCATCTACAATGTACTTTGCCCATAAATTAAAGGACTTGTTGAAGACCATGCTGTCAGTTGGTAGCCCCGTGGGCAGTAACTAACTCTGTGTAACTGTGGTCAAAGGGATAGTTGAGCTTAAGGAGATATGTTCCAAGTTATAAAATGTGTGCCTCCCATCCCCCTGCAAATTATCCATTGCCACTTTCCTTCTCCTCACCTACCCTCAGCAGATACCTGAGAATATCCCCTTTCCCCTGGTAACTTCACTTACAAAATTGGGATTTATCCTTACAGAGAAATATACCTCCATAGGGTATGTGCTCCCAGGGGATCTCATCCACCATCACGTCTTGACCTCCTAACCTGGTGGTGGCCCTCAGCCAATGTTTGTGGAATGACTGCCCTGCCACGAAAGGTAAGCTGAGTAAGAGATTTTTACTGAGTACAAGCTGAGTAAAAGACTTGCTGAGTAAAAGATCCTCCTGTTAGCTGGCCTTCAGTTTCTTGGGTTTCCTAAGACAGCTCATCAGCCTGCCTTGCCAGTAGACACGGTGGTCTTTACTTGCCAATTCACTTATCTTCTACGACACAACTTTGACCAGCTGGCCTCCATCATAGGCGAAACTTTCCCTCACCCCTGGTGTGACTGCCTTCAATCACCCAGCCCCTCAGTCTCAGCTGACACTTCTTATTGCAATAAGGACATAGTAGAGAAAAATTAGTAAAGATCTTGTACACACTCCCAGCACCACATCTAACCTCTCTCCTGCCTTATGCCTACATACTCTGCTTTCTCACCACTGTGAAGGACAGACTCTGTTCTAACTCAGGCCAGCCCT
Organism: Procyon lotor; assembly: GCA_028646535.1. Lineage (NCBI taxonomy): Eukaryota > Metazoa > Chordata > Mammalia > Carnivora > Procyonidae > Procyon > Procyon lotor. Next base: position 5,000 of record JAQQSY010007522.1, on the reverse strand, counting down.
GCAACTTGTAAGCTGGGTCCCCATCTCCTCTCTCCTACTCAAGGTCATCAGTCATGCAGTTACCTCCTCTCTCCCCTGCATTCCCCCCTCTGCTTGGGATCTCTCATCTGCATACAACAGTGTCCCAATATATTGATCTTAGCATCCTCACTTGCTGGTGTCCTCCTGTCTTGATAGCTATTCCTTCTCAGTGTCCTTTCCTGAATCTTTTCCTCTTTCCAATTTCTTTCTTTTTCTTTTTAAGGATTTTATTTATTTGACAGAGAGAGAGAGAGATCACAAGTAGGCAGAGAGGCAGGTGGGGGTGGGGAGGGGGAAAGCAGGCTCCCTGCTGAGCAGAGAGCCCGATGCAGGGCTTGATGCAGGGCTCGATCCCAGGACCCTGAGATCATGACCTGAGCCGAAGGCAGAGGCTTTAACCCACTGAGCCATGCAGGCGCTCCTCCTCTTTCTAATTTCTAAATGTTAGATTGCTTTAAGAGTCCATGGACCTCATCTCACTCTGCACTCACTCTCTCATAGGTCTCATAGTTTTAAATACAATCTTTACCCCCGTGACTCCCAAATCAAGATCTCTAGCCCTGAGCTTTTCTCTGAACTCCAATTTCTTGACATGCCACTGGAAAATCTGATGGGCATTGAACCTTGATTTTTCTAAAACAAAATTTATAACCGTTGATTTCCCTAAAGCTGCTCATCTCCCAGTGTCCTGTATTTTAGTGAATGGTACCTTCAATCCCTTAATTACTTAGACCTCAAACTTCAGAATCCCTTTGACTCTTCTTTTCCTCTCACATACTACACCTAAGCAGCAGAAATCATGTTACCTCTACCTCCCAAATGTACTCCATTCCAACCACTTGTCACCACCATCCTTGCCACTTCCCTGGGCTACTGAAGTGGCCTCTCAACCAATTTCCCTGCTTTTGTTCTTGTTCACTGACCCTAGTCGATTCACAGCACAACAGCCAGAGTGATTCTTTGGAAATATGGGAACTGCTACCTTAAAGAAGCTCTCACAAGAGACATGTACTGGAAATGTTATTGTTTGTGATAGAGGAAAATTGAGAACAACCTGTCAGTGGAGAAATACAGCAGAATACCATGCAAGAGGGAAAAAATGAGGGAGATCCATATGGGAGATATAGGAAGAACTTGAAAACACACTGCTATTTGAAAAAGGCAATTTAGGGGCACCTGGGCGGCTCAGTGGGTTAAAGCCTCTGCCTTCGGCTCAGGTCATGATCTCAGGGTCCTGGGATCGAGCCCCGCATCAGGCTCTCTGCTCAGCGGGGAGCCTGCTTCCCCCTCTCTCTCTGCCTGCCTCTCTGCCTACTTGTGATCTCTCTCTCTCTCAAATAAATAAATAAAATCTTTAAAAAAAAAAAAAGGCAATTTAGGAAAGTGTTTAAATAATTTATGGTGCATCCATACAATGATGATGAGTAGGTAGAACAGTATGTACTAAATGGAAAGATGTTGGGACACCTGGGTGGCTCAGTCTGTTGAGTGTCCCACTCTTGGTTTCAGCTCAGGTTGTGATCTCATGGGTTGTGAGATCGAGCCCCACATCAGGCTGCACACTCAATGGGGGTGTGCTTAAGACTCTCTCTGTCCCTCTACCTCTAACTCTCCCCCTACTCGCACACGTGCATGCTTATGCTCTTGTGCTCTCTCTCACTCTCTCTCTCTCTAAAATATATAAATCTCTTTTAAAAAATAATAAATAAAAAATTAATGAAAAGATGTTCAGAATATATTGTGAAAAGGTAAAAAAAAAAGTCCTTTTTGCCTAGTAGAAGTGTCCTTTAAGGAAAGGAATATATGTATATGCTTAAATATATACAAAGTATCTCTGGAAGGATGCACAAAGGATGGATAAATTGGTATCTTCAGGGGAACAGAACACAGGGGTTAGATGAAGAGGAGGACCTTTATTTTTCACTTTACACTTGGGTTCTGCAAACTTTTACCATGAATGTGTGTGTTCTTTTATAGCCATATTCTTAATCTTGAGAAACTATGCCCACCGTGCTTCTTATCTGCTTATGTGCTTTCAGTCCAGCTCTGTGGGTGCATAACTGTGTGTTTAACAAGTATTTGCCTCGATTTATAGCGTCATTTTGCAGGAAACTGCCTCCGAACCAGCATGTGGTTAGGACCACTCATCTCCCATTTAAAGGCTGCTGCATAACACTCCCAGCTGCCAGGTGGGCCTAGAGCTCACAGGAGCTGATTTCACTGTTAAAAAGACTTGGAAAATTTCAGCTTTTACTGGGTTCCGATCACTTCTTTCTTTCCCCAGTGTATTCAAAAGGCAAAATCCTGCTCTATTTCTAATGCCCCTCCAATCAGGTAAATTCTGTCTGTGTTCTACAGTGTGATCGCACTGCAGAGAAATGCTTTGTTCATTCCATACAACTAATCTGCCACCATAATGGTAGCAGGAAAAGAGTAGCAGCCATCACGCAGCAGAAAACGAGTGCAGACTTCTATATTACAGATTCGGTTCTCCGGACAGCCCTTCCCCTACAAACCAACTCAAAATGCTAGATGAAATTATGTGAGTAGTTTAATTTACCTAAATTTAAATATATAACAAAATGTTAAATTGGGAGTTTTGAGTGAGACACCAAAATGCAATCAATATCAGGCACAAAACCAATTATGAGACAGACCATGATGGAAGCTGTTCATCACAGGCAGCCACGAATACAAGCCACTGAAGACACAAAATGGTGAGTGCAGTGACTTTCCACCTGGAACCCCACTACGGTGGGTGGGCTTGTGGGAAGAGTTCCTTGGTGAGAGCCACATTAGGCTGTGAGGAGTGAAGGCACCTCTCCCAAGTCTAGTAAGAGGAGCTTCCAGGAAACCTCTTAGTTTGATATGTGTTTCCAGAAATTATGAGACACAGGGGACAGGTGACTCATGGGTGAGGAAGCTAAAGGTAGAGGCCTGGGGCAGCAGGGCAAAAGCAGGATGTTTTTGCATCACGATGAATCTGCATTCTAAAATGTATATGAAAATGCAAAGCACTAGAACAGCCAAAAATCTTTGGAAAAACAACAACAACAAAGTTAGAAGACTTATATTATTTGATTTTAAGATTTATTATAAACCTACAGTAATTAAGATAGTGCACGTTGGCATAAAGGTAGACATATAGAGTGACTGAACAGAAAGTCCTGAAATAGATTTACATTTATACAATCATCTTTTGACAAATACCCCAAAGCTGTTCAATGGGAAAAGGATAATGTTTTCTCCTGTTGGTACTTGAATAATTGGATGGTCCTATGCACCAAAAAAATAAATAAATAAAAAGGAGAAAAAGATGATCTATAAAAAATTAACTTGAAATGGATCAAAGACATACACATAAGAGTTAGATTATATAAATTCTAAAAGACAACTGTACTAGCTAGCTATTGCTAAGTAACAATATTACTGCCACCTTAGTGGCTTCAAACAACACACATTTGTTATCTCATAATTTCTGTGGGTCAGGAGTGCAGGAATGGGTAATGAGTCCCCTGCTTAGGGTCTTACAAGACTGCAGTCATCACGCCAGCCAGGCTGCAGTTTCATTCAGGGCTCTGCTACAGACAGTTACTGGCAGAAGTCAGTGCAGTTGTAGAACTGAGGACCTCCATATATCACTGGCTATTGGCCAGAGGCTGCTGTTAGCAACTAGATGCCCCCCCCCCACAGTTCCTTACAATGTGAGGTTCCCCAAGTGAATACTTGCTTCCTCAAAGCCAGACAGAAAGAGACCCCAGCAAAGTGGATGTTAAAATCTTGTCACATAATCATGTAATCATACACTTCCCATCAGTTTTGCCATATCCTGATTAGAAACAAGTCACAGGTCCTGCCTATACCCAAGGCCAAAAGCAACTGAACAATTAAAGAAAGTATATAGTTTTTCTGCACTAATAGGGGAAATAATGTGCATGACCTATAAATCCTTTGTTTAAAAAATAGTTCTACATTGCTATTTCTTCTAAACTGAACTGTATGGTGGTATCTTTTCTATGCATGCTTTTTTTTGAGGCACAATTGTCATACAACATTATATTAGTTTCAGGTATATGACATAATGATTCAATATTTGTATATATTAGGAAATGATCACCACAGTAAGTTTAGTTAATATCCATTGCCACACATACTTACAGAATTATTTTTCTTGTGATGAGAACTTTTAAAATTTACTCTCTTAGCAACTTTCAAATATGCAATACAGTATCAACAACTGTAGTCACCATGCTGTACATTACATCCATGTGTAATGGATGTAACTTATTTATTTGATAAATCTAAGTTTGTAGTTTTGAATCCCTTCACCCATTTTCTCCCAACCCCCATCCACTGTACCTCTGGTACCAATTTGTTCCCTGTATCTATAAACTTAGTTTTCTTTTTTTTAGATTCCATATACAAGTGAGATCATACAGTATTTGTCTTTCACTGTCTGACTTATCTCACTTAGCATAAGGCCTTCAAGTTCCATCCATACTGTCACAAATAAAAGATTTTGTTCTTTTTATGAAACTGGACCATTTCCTTACACCACATACAAAAATAGACTCAAAATGGATCAAAGATCTCAATATAAGACAGGACTCCATCAAAATCCTGGAGGAGAACACAGGCAGCAATCTCTTCGACCTCAGCCGCAGCAACTTCTTCCTAGAAACGTTTCCAAAGGCAAGGGAAGCAAGGGCAAAAACGAACTACTGGGACTTCATCAAGATCAAAAGCTTTTGCACAGCAAAGGAAACAGTCGACAAAACCAAAAGACAACTGACAGAATGGGAGAAGATATTTGCAAATGACATATCAGATAAAGGGCTAGTATCCAAAATCTATAAAGAACTTCTCAAACTCAACACCCAAAGAACAAATAATCCGTTCAAGAAATGGGCAGAAGATATGAACAGACATTTCTGCAAAGAGGACATCCAAATGGCTAACAGACACATGAAAAAGTGCTC
>JAQQSY010007521.1:0-10407 GCA_028646535.1 Procyon lotor | reverse complement strand
CTTTTTTCGAGCCCTGCTAGCATCTTGATAAGTGTCATTTTGAACTCTATTTCCGACATATTACTAATGTCTGCATTGACTAGGTCTCTCGCCATCGGTACTGTCTCTTCTTTTTTTTGTGGTGAGTTTTTCCGCCTCGTCATTTTGTCAAGGTAGGAGTAGATGGGTGAGAGAGAAAGATTCTCTGGAGTTCTGCAATTTTCACTGATTGATTAACTAGGTCTTGGCTGGATATTCTTGCTGATCTTCTGGGGGAGGGGCCTGTAGCCTTGGTTCTCAAATGTCTTTGCCTGAGGCGTAATTGCACCGCCCTTGCCGGGGGATGGGCCAAGCACTTTGCTCAGGTTCGCTCTCGGAGTCTTTGTTCCCTGAGGCCTTTCAGTACCACCCTGGAGCCAGGAATGAAAATGGCGGCCTCCCAGTCTCTGGCCCAGAGGAGCTGAGTGCTGGGTGCTGCGATCCTCCACAGGCCCTTAAAGGAGAGCCCTTATCACTCCCTTCTCCCTTGTCCACGGTCCACGCTCTGTGCTCAGCTTGCCCGTGGTGGAGCGCTTCTATCTGTAGCGCACCGCCCCGTCTGGAGTCCCCAGACCAGCAGATTCCTGCTGCGCGTGCCCGCACCGCTCCTCCCGGAGGAGGAAGGAGTGGGTGTCTCCGGAGCTGCCTCCCTTGGGGTCCCCGCTTGAAGTACGGCAGCCCTATATGGACTATATGTCTCAGTTCCTATAGTCCAAGGTAGGCCTATAAGGTGTTGTGTGGCTCCTTCTCTGCCGCCGGCTTCTCCGCCCGATACCTGGGTGCTCTGCTGCACTCGGGCTCCCCTGGTCCCTCGGTGACCCCACGGGTTCTGAAATCACACTGTTCCCGTGAGGGCTGAACCCCCGGTTAGCCTTCGGAGCGATGTCCCTCAGCGGAGCAAGTCTGCGGATTTTGTGCTCCGTGGCTGTGTGGCTGCTTGGAGCCGGCCCCTCCCCCCGGGGTCTCTCTTCCCGTAGCTTTAAATTCACTTTTTCCACACGTCCTACTTTTCTGAAAGTGGTCGATTTTCTGCTCCTAGAATTGCTGTTCTTATTCTCTTCTCTCTCCTGTTGTGTTTGCCGGCTTTTAGAGTGGTTTTCAGCCTCTTTCTGGATCCCAGTGCTCTCCGTGCCTCCTACACCTCCTCCATCTTGCCTTGGTCCTGGTAAATCTTTTTTTAACCATCTTTTTCCCCTTGTATTTTCTAATTGAAACAACTTTGCCAAGTATTGTTGTTACGACAGACACAGAAAAACATTGGCTTTATGCATATGAGATAAGCATATGCATATAAGTCACTTTTCTGGCTGTAAATATTTTTTCTCCTTGGACATTAATGCATTTTCCACCTTTGATTCAATTGGCATCACTTCAATTAAGGGACAGAAAAATAAGACTCACATGGGAATCTTGTGTGTGTGAAAGGGAAGCCTCATCAAATGTTAAACCACACAAACACACAACAAAACTTGACACCTGATTCTTCCTTTTATCTGAGCAACAAGGGTGAGAGACTCTTTGAAATCTTCCCTGGGATCCATGTAAATGACCAAGATAGTTAGGTAGCAAATGATCTTCAAAGTGGGCATCCTTCCAACGAATGTTTGCATTGATTTCATTATTTCTAAAAGCTTATTAATGCCAGAAAGAACAAGGAGATAAGGTAAAAAAAATCTCTTTTATTGCCCTCATGTCTTGTATTTAGGATTGAGCATGTGATATTGGACAAATTCTTGGTCATTTAAGGAATTTCAGACATTCCCTACGCAGGGCTAAGGCAGGTTGGTGGGTAGGGTAAGGACAAAATGCACCATGGGGTCAAGTGTCCAGAGGTGCTATCTGCTCTGTTACTTGTTAGTTGTTCTTTATGCTGTTTGCAAATTAAGCTACTTAAGAAAGGGTTAAAGACAACTAACCAGTTATTCTAACCTAATATCAAACAATTATTTTGTTTGAATTTTTAAATTTTAATTCTTTAATTTTTAAGATGTAAAATGCAGTCTGACTTTTTCATATTGCAGATGAGGAAATGAGAGCAGGTCTTCAGCTTGTATTAAATAGAAATAAGGAAAGGGTGTTGGGGTGCCTGGGTGGCTCAGTCGTTGTCCTGAGCCCAGGATCCTGGGATAGAGCCCCGCATCGGGCTCCCTGCTCGGCGGGAAGCCTGCTTCTCCCGCTACCATTCCCTCTGCTTGTGTTCCCTCTCTCGCTGTGTTTCTCTCTGTCAAATAAATAAAATCTTAAAAAAAAAAAAAAAAGGTATCAAATGCCTTATCTGAGAATTTCCTAGAAACTGAGACAGGAGGATAGAAAAACAAAGAAAGGAAGCCAAAATTTTTCATTATGAAGAAAATTATTCATGATTCCTAAATATAGTGTGTGGTAACAAGGTTTTAATGTTGAACATATTATTGAGAAAACTTACAGATATGGCAAGAAATAGGAGCTTTCAGGGGCGCCTGGGTGGCTCAGTCATTAAGTGTCTGCCTTCGGCCCAGGTCAGATCCCAGGGGCCTGGGATCGAGCCCCGCATCGGGCTCTCTGCTCTGCAGGAAGCCTGCTTCTCCCGCTACCATTCCCTCTGCTTGTGTTCCCTCTCTCGCTGTGTTTCTCTCTGTCAAATAAATAAAAATCTAAAAAAAAAAAAAAAAAAGAAATAGGAGCTTTCATCATATATAGCTGACACTTGAACAACATGGGTTTGACCTGCAAGGGTTCACTTATACATGGATTTTTTTTCAATAAATTCAGTACAGTTCTGTAAATGTATTTTCTTTTTATGATTTTTTAAATATTTTATTTATTTATTTGACAGAGAGAGAGAGAGAGAGGAGAGAGATCACAAGTAGGCAGAGAGGCAGGCAGAGAGAGAGGGGGAAGCAGGCTCCCTGCTGAGCAGAGAGCCTGATGCAGGGCTCTATCCCAGGACCCTGAGATCATGACCTGAGCCAAAGGCAGAGGCTTTAACCCACTGAGCCACCCAGGTGCCCCTCTTTATGATTTTCATAACATTTTCTTTTCTTTAGCTTACTTTACTGTAAGAATACTGTACACACACACACACACCAGTATGAAACTTTTAATATGCAAGATTCATGTTAATTGACTGTTCATGTCATTGGTAAGGCTTCCAGTCAGCAGAAAGTTAGTAGTAGTTAAATTTTGGGGGAATCAAAGATTATAAATAGATTTACAACTGTTCAGGGGTCCATACCGTTAGTCCCCACATTAGTCAAGGGTCAGCCGTATTAGAATCCAAAAGGAATGGTTGGTTTTAGTTATCTTAATCTTAGTACAAAGGATACAAAAAGGCATGGAATTTTAATCATTTTGGCTAAAGACATTTATCCTTTAGTTTATGCACTGATTCAGCTTTAGTGAATGATGGGATGTCTGAGGGCTAAAGTCTAACCCAATGCTGTCCAATAGAAATATAGTGCAAACCAGACATGTGACTTTAGTTTTCTGGTAGACATATTATAAAAAGTAAGAAATTAATTTTAATAATATTTCATTTAATAATATATTAAAAATATTTTCATGTCAACACATGATCAATAAAAAATCACTAGTGAAATACTTTACATTTTTGTATCCTAAGTTTCAAATTTCAGTGTGTATTTCACATAGCACATCTCAATCAGGAGATTTAATTTTTTTTTTTAAAGATTTTATTTATTTATTTGTCAGAGAGAGAGAACACAAGCAGGCAAAGAGGCAGGCAGAGGCAGAGGGAGAAGCAGGCTCCCCGCTGAGCAAGGAGCCCGATGCGGGACTCGATCCCAGGACCTTGAGGTCATGACCCGAGCCGAAGGCAGTTGCTTAACCAACTGAGCCACCCAGGCGTCCCAGGACATTTAATTTTTAATAGTTGAAGTGAAGTTGGAAACTTAGTTCTAAAATTAATTACAATGACATAAAATTAAAAATTCAGTTCCTCAGCCACACTAGCCACATTTCAAGGGCTCAATAGTCACATGAGGTGGTGGACTGCTATTTTGAACAACGTAACGCTCACCAGAGCATGCCTTTAAGACTTTCATGTGGTCCAATTCTGCTGCCAATATCTAGCCAGAATTTCTTGGGCTAGAATAGTCATAGTTTGTATGCCATTATGTCCTGAACTATGTTTCCTCATCCCATTCATATGTTGAAGTCCTAACCCCCAGTAGCTCAGAAAGTGAATGACCTTGGAGATAGGGACTTCAAAGAGGTAATTAAGGTGAAAGGAGGTCATATGGGGTGAGCCTTAATGCAATATAGCTGGTGTCCTTATAAGAGGAGCGGATTTGGACACAAGGAGAGACATGAGACATGTGTGTGCCTGGAGCAATGGGCCTGTGAGGACATGCTGAGAAGATAATCATCTGCAAGCCGAAGAGAGAAGCCTCGAAAGAAATCAAATCTCTGCCACCTTGATCTTGGACTTCATCCCAGAGTGTAAGGAAATAAATTTCTGCCATTTCCCCTATCTCTGGTACTTTGTTATGGCAGCCTGGGCAGACTGATACACTGGCCCAGCATATAGAGGGTTAAAAGAAATAGCTAGGGTCTTTACCATTTCAGATGTATTCCTCCTATTTTGTCACCAGCTTCATATTTGAATATCCCATAAATCCTTAGATCTTGACTCTGAAAACCAGCTAAAGACAATAAATGTCCAAAAGGTGTTTTTTTGTTTTTAAACTGGCCTTGTTTGCAAGTTCTTTAGTGGTTGGCTGGACAGGATGCTGTGTGTGTTTTCCTTTCGGAAGGTGGGGAGTGAATGAGTCACATCAACAAACCACAAACACATGGCTTTGAGGTTTGAAATGAAGTGTCTGTGCCCATCAAACCGAGCCTCTTGCCTTTGTCCATCACAGATGTGGAGCCTCTTCAGGATCGCCAAAGTTCGTTAATAGCATTTGTGTCTATGCTAATACAATCAGAAAATTATGCAGACCATCTATTTCTTTCCAGAGAGAACAGGGTGATCAGCCATTAGTGATTCACACTGATGAGCCTCCACTAATTGCGCAGAATGTAATTAGCGATTATATAATATTTGAGCTCTTGCAACTGTCATTAATGTCCACGATTCACCAGAGATGGGCCCTACTGAATGGAGTATGATTGCCGCATGCTAAATCTAGTTAATCCGAGGTATGTTAATCAGCACAGGATGCACTTTAGGCAGTGGTTAAAAGCTCTGGTGACCTCACAAAGAAGCCCTGACATCCACCAAAGTCTGAATTGCTTACAATAGGGATCTTTTTTAAAAGAGAAATTTAATAATTAAATGGCCTGGAAAACTTAAAGGTAGAGTTATTGGATGGTATTAACACATTTAGATTCTTCTGTAACAGATATGGTGATCAAAATGTTGTATTAGTGCTGGAATTAATTTATGATATATTTGACTTTTGACTCATGGTATATTGTATGCTAAAGTTATCATGGTTGCCATGTGGCTAAGGAAAACTGGATTAAGAAACAGTTTTTTTAAAGACGAAAGATGGGGGTGCCTGGGTGGCTCAGTCGGTTAAGCTTCCAACTCTTGGTTTCACTTCAGGTCATGATTTCAGTCCTGGGGTTGAGCCCCACATGAGGCTCCAAGCTCAGCAGGAAATCTGCTTAAAGATTCTCTCCCTTTGCCCCTCCCCCAGCTTGTGGGTGTGTGTGTGCGCCCCTGAGCTTTCTCTTTTAAATAAATAAATAAACCTTTTTTTTTTAAAGGATAGGTGACTATAATTTCCTAGAGCCTCTTTAGAGCACAATTTTAGAGGTTCATTTTACAAAACACAATTTTAGAAGCAGTAACTTTATAGTGATATTTTGCTCCCTGTAATAAATAAAAATTGGGTTCTAAAATGGATTCATATTTCATGTCTTGAGTCATTGATAGATTTTCAAGACATTTATTTGTAGCAGATGCTATAGATGCCCCAAACAGTGTTCCCTTGGTCGTTGCATTCACCACAACTACAGTGGACAGTTCCCAAATATACTGTAAACCCAAGCATTTTTATTTTTCTGCTTTTCTTCCCAAAGGCTTTTTTCAGCACTATATGAGCTTGGTCAACCCACTTGAAGGGCAACCTGTAAGTGTCAAAGATTCAACAACTTGGTATTAGTCTCACCACTCAAGGCTGAATGCTGGTGGATAAATTTCCCAGCTTCCTCCCCTTTTGGTGGGACAGTTCTGAGGGTGTGTTCCACGTGGTTTTTCCGAAGGTCCCCAACACCTCTGAGCACCATTTACCCATAGTGGTAACTCACTCATGAATGCTGTCCTTACAGGCTTTTCTCCCCTTCCTCATTTCCTGACTGCCTCATTTGGGTTTCCTGGTGTCATCTTCTGTAATTTTATGTATCAGTTTGACTGGCCATGGCATACCTAGGCTAAACATTGTTTCTGGATATGTTTGTAAGGGTATTTCTGGATGAGATTAGCACTGGAATTGATGCTCAACAAAGATTGTCTATACCAGCGTAGGTGGCATCATCCAATCCATTGAGAGCCCCAATAGAACAAAAAGCAGATGAAGAAGGAATTTGCCCCTTTTCTTCCTGCCTCACTGTTGAGTTGGGACAGACATCTCATCTCATTCTCTCCTGCCTTTGGACTTGGACTGAATTACACCACCAGTCTTCTTGGTCTCCAGCTTGCAGCAGCTAATTATGGGATTTTTCATCTTCCATAAGCATGTGAGGCACTTCCATATCTATCTATCTATCTATCTATCTATCTATCTATCTATCTATCTATCTATCATCTATCTATCTATCACCTACCTACCTACCTATTCTATTGGTTCTGTTTCTCTGAAGATACTTGACTAATATACTTCCCAAATAAACTATCTGAACCCAAGGTTGGCTATTTGGAGGAATCCAACTAAAAAAAATCCTTCCCTACTTCTCCTTCATCTAATCCCACTACCCCATAACCCGAAGAAAATGTACCTAACTGTGGTAATTTTCAGTAGCTCTTTTATATGTGTAGCAAGCCCTGAGTAGTTCTGTCCTGGTATGTACTTTTTATCTATAAATTTATGTGAATTAAAATCTTTTATACCAACTATAATTTGTGCTTTAAATGACAGTACATACAAATGATTATTTCCAGTGTGGGATTTGTACAGGTTTACAAATTTCCAAAGCCTAAGTAATTTAGCATGGTTTAGTTCTTTATGAAATAATATGACTGTTGTAGACCCCAAGAAAAATAGCAACTTATGATTTATGTGATGTCCTCCTATTTAGGCATTGTATATAAATAATAAATATACTAGCATTTTTGTTTTGTAAGGTGCTTTCTAGTGGTTGTTTAATCAGCTTAAAGTCCTTCAGGGATTGTTTGAATAAAGTTCTGCTGAGTAATAGTGATAAGACCTGTATCATCTCTTACTCTGTGCCAGATACTATGCTAAACTTTCTGCTGTAAGAACTGTAATCATCCCCAGTTACAGGGGAGAAAAAAATGTGTCTTAAAAAGGTTAAGTGATAGGGGCACCTGAATGGTGCAGTTGGTTAAGCATCCAACTTTTGATTTTGGCTCAGGTCATGATCTCAGAGTCCTGGGATTGAGCCCCATATTGGGCTCTGTGATCAATGGGGACTCTGCTTGAGGATTCTCTTCCTCTGCCCAACCCCTGCTCATGCTCTCTTTCTCTCAAATCAATCAATCAATCAATCAATCTTTGAACAATAAGACAAAAAAATATATCCATCCTGACTACATATAGCCTTTATATATCAAGCAACAACTGAGAACAGCAGGGGCTGCTGGAAGTTATCACAGTTGGTTACATTCTCTTTGGGTAATAGGGTAATGGGATTGGATAAAGGAGAAGTGGGAAAGAATTTTTTTAGTTGGGTTCCTCCAAAAGCCAAACTTGGGCAAGAGCTTGGATGTAGATAGTTTATTCAGGAGGTGTATTATTCAAGTTTCTTCAGAGAAACAGAACCAATAGAAAAAGCACACCTTTGAGGTTTCAATACAGTCTATTCAGAAAATATTAGAACAAAAAGATTAAAAATAAGCAGAGATGCAAAAATTAGAACAGTGTAGTATAGCTTGAATTAATAGACATATATAGAGCTCTATACTGAAAAAGAGAGAGAGAGACTGATTTTCTTGATCACTTCTGTAACATTTTCGAAAACAAAACATTTATGAGGTCTTAAAGGAAACTTAATACATTCTAAATAAATAAAATCTGTATTTTCTCAGTATGACTATTTCCTCTGTCATAATGGAATCAGTTAGGAATTAATACCAATGATAGCTAAAAATTGAATATACTTATAAATTAAAAATATATTACTATTAATTCCTGAGTTAAAAAAGAAATCAATAAAGAAGTGAAGGAAGCCCCGGGCCAGATGGCTTCCCAGGGGAATTCTACCAAACATTTAAAGAAGAATTAATACCTATTCTTCAGAAATTGTTCCAAAAAATAGAAATGGAAGGGAAACTTCCAAACTCATTTTATGAGGCCCGCAGTACCTTGATCCCAAAACCAAAGACCCCATCCAAAAGGAGAACTACAGACCAATATCCTTGATGAACACAGATGTAAAAATTCTCACCAAAATACTAGCCAATAGGATCCAACAGTACATTAAATGGATTATTCACCATGATCAAGTGGGATTTATTCCTGGGATGCAAGGTTGGTTCAACATCCGCAAATCAATCAATGTGATACAATACACTAATAAAAGAAAGAACAAGAACCATATGATACTCTCAATTGATGCTAAAAAAGCATTTGACAAAGTACAGCATCCCTTCTTGATCAAAACTCTTCACAGTATAGGCATAGAGGGTACTTCCTCAACATCATCAAGGCCATCTATGAAAAACCCACAGCGAATATCATTCTCATATCATTCTCATATGATCTCTCCTGAGATCAGGAACACGGCAGGGATGCCCACTACCTCCACTGCTATTCAACTTAGTACTAGAAGTCCTAGCCTCAGCAATCAGATAACAAAAAGAAATCAAAGGCATCCAAATTGGCAAAGAAGAAGTCAAACTCTCACTCTTTGCAGATGATATGATACTTTACAGGGAAAATCCAAAAGACTCCACTCCAAGACTGCTAGAACTCATCCAAGAATTCAGTCAAGTGTCAGGATATAAAATTAATGCACAGAAATCAGTTGCATTGTTATACACCAACAGCAAAACAGAAGAAAGAGAAATTAAGGAGTCAGTCCCATTTACAATTGCACCCAAAACCATAAGATACCTAGGAATAAACCTAACCAAAGAGGCAAAGAATCTGTACTCAGAAAACTACAAAGTGCTCATGAAAGAAATTGAGGAAGCCACCAAGAAATGGAAAAACATTCCATGCTCATGGATTGGAAGAACAAATATTGTGAAAATGTCTATACTACCTAAAGCAATCTACACATTTAATGCAATCCTGATCAAAATACCATCAATTTTTTTCAAAGAAATGGAACAAATAATCCTAAAATTTATATGGAACCAGGAAAGATCACGAATAGCCAGAAGAATGTTGAAAAAGAAAACCAAAGTCAGCGGCATCACAATTCCTGACTTCAAGCTCTATTACGAAGCTATAATAATCAAGACAGTGTGGTACCAGCACAAAAATAGACACATGGATCAATGGAACAGAATAGAGAACCCAGAAATGGACCCCGAACTCTATGGTCAACTGATCTTTGACAAGGCAGGAAAGAATATCCAGTGCAAAAAATACAGTCTCTTCAACAAATGGTGTTAGAAAAACTGGACAGCCACATGCAGAAGAATGAAACTGGACCATTTCCTTACACCGCACACAAAAATAGACTCAAAATGGATCAAAGACCTCAATATAAGACAGGACTCCATCAAAATCCTGGAGGAGAACACAGGCAGCAACCTCTTCTACCTCAGCTGCAGCAACTTCTTCCTAGAAACATCTCCAAAGGCAAGGGAAGCAAGGGCAAAAATGAACTACCGGGACTTTATCAAGATCAAAAGCTTTTGCATGGCAAAGGAAACAGTCAACAAAACCAAAAAACAACTGACAGAATGGGAGAAGATATTTTCAAATGACATATCAGATAAAGGGCTAGTATCCAAAATCTATAAAGAACTTCTCAAACTCAACACCCAAAGAACAAATAACCCAATCAAGAAATGGGCAGAAGATATGAACAGACATTTCTGCAAAGAGGCCAACAGACACATGAAAAAGTGCTCAACCTCGCTCAACATCAGAGAAATACAAATCAAAATCACAGTGAGATGCTACCTCACACCAGTCAGAATGGCTAAAATTAGCAAGTCAGGAAATGACAGATATTGGCGAGGATGCGGAGAAAGGGGAACCCTCCTATACTGTTGGTGGGAATGCAAGCTGGTACAGCCACTCTGGA
>JAQQSY010007520.1:0-10407 GCA_028646535.1 Procyon lotor | reverse complement strand
GCCCCTGAAAATAGGTTTTAATTAAAACCTATTTTTATTTAATTAAAACGCCCCTTCTGGGGCGTCTGGGTGACTCAGTCGTTTGGGCATCTGCCTTTGGCTCTGGTCATGGTTCCAGGGTCCTGGGATTGAGCCCCGCATCAGGCTCCCTGCTTCGTGGGGAACCTGCTTCTCCCTCTCCTGCCATTCACTCCGATTGTGCTCTCTGGCTCTATCTCTCTGCCAAATAAATAAATCTTTAAAAAAAACAAAAACACAAACTTTAACCCTTTCCACTTAAAAGTGAAAGTGCGTGTAATATTACTAAACTCTAACCTCATCTTTTTAAACGGGGACAATATTTTCTTCTTTTGAACCTAGTTGCGAGCTGCCCTGTATGGTATTCATGACATATTCTTTGTAATGGATGCAGCTGAAAGAATGTCTATTCTCCATCATGACCGAGAAGTTCGCAAAGAGAAAATGCTCAGGCAAATGGTATGTTATATGATTTTTTAATGAATGAGTGGAAAAGAAAAACTATTTCTTCTACACTCATAGAACTTCTGTATTTCTGACACCAGATGTATGTTTTTCTCCACGCTGATCACTTCTCCCACACCAGTGTGGTGTCCTACAATTCACTTCAGTTCTGATAGTATCTAGTTGGAGTTAAGAGATACTACAAGGTAAGGAGTCATTTAAGACTTCCTTCCATCCAGAGTCTCAGGTCGTCACTTGTATTTCTGACTGACCAGCTATAAAACAGGATTCCCACAACCCTGTCTTTGGGTTTGATAATTTTCTAGAATGGCTCACAGTAGTTAGGGGATTTACTGGTTTATTGTATAAGAAAGGACATAAGTAAGGATATAGATGAACCACCAGATAAAGAGATGTATAGAACAGGAACTGGCAGCGTCCTGAGGGCAGGAGCATCTGTCCCCCCATGGAGCTGGAGTGTGCCATCTTCCCGGCACATGGATGTGTTCACTAACCTCAAAGCTCTCTGAACCCCATAGTTCAGGTGTTTTTATGGAGGATTTATCATGTAGGCATGATCAGTGATTAACTCAATCTCTAACCCCTCTCTCATCTCTGGACAAGGGGGTAAGCTTCTACTCCTGCTTGGTCTTTCTGATGACTAGCCTGTACCTGGGAGCCCCCTCCAAAAGGTGTCTTATTGGAACAAAAGATGCTCCTATCACCCAGAAAATTCCAAGGGATTTATGAGCTCTGTGTCAGGAGCTGAGATCAAAGGCCAAATATTAGACTAAAAGATGCTTCTACCATCACTGTCTCAGCTTACAAGGGTTTTAGGAGCTCTGTGTTAGGAACAGGGGTCAAAGATCAAATATCAGAGGAACCAGGGGCAGAGACCAATATATTTATTTATTCTTATTTCACAGTGAGGTTCTTCTGGGTTTGGGGTAATTGATACCAAATCTCATTCTCTGTTTTGACTTCAGCACGTGCCCTACAATTCTTAAGCACAGACAGTTGCCAGGATTACCAGCAACACTTAACTCTGAAGACAGATTTGAAAGAATTGGGTATTGTTTTGTGATTGGATTTTGGAGCTGAAGCTTTGACTGTTGTTTGGATGACTTATAAAAAACTGTCATGGCTCCTGATTGAAGTTCCTTTAAGCTATCAGGTGGATTTTGTCTTTTTGGAAACCAGAGTTTTTTTGAAATCTATCAGGGTATTGGAGGTGTGGTGGTTTGAATCAGTGATTTTAATTGGGTTGACAAACGAAAAAGAAGCTAAGTTTGTATTATTTCATTGGGAAAAATTATTGTAGTTATTTAAGAAGTCGGACTGTGTTAGTTCTAAAGACAGATTAAAGTTCCAAATATTGGTAAGAGAAGCTTTTCCATGCAGTCTGAGATCATCCCTATATTATTTTAGTGGTATTACTGGTACCACCAAAGCTTTTTGGTTTGTATTTTCAAGGACAAAATGAAAAGTCCACGAGTGGCCCTGTCGGCTGCAACACAGAAGTCTCTCGATAGGAAGAAGTACATGAAGTAAGTTTTCTCTGTTTCTTATGTTTCATGTCACATTGAGTTACTAGCAAAGAAATAGAAATTAATTTTAGTCATCTGTTGGTCTATTTGTGTATTCAAATGAGATAAAAGTTCACTTTTCTACAGCTCAGTTGATAGAAATCCCTTTTTTATATATTTATATATTTATATATTATTCAGGTGGTAAAATCTGACTTTATCCTTAGGTAAACGTATCAACTACTGAAGGACACTAAGTTTTCCACTTGTGTCATCATAGCCACTCAGCCTTAAAAATAGTTAAAATTTATATTCAGTAGTAATTTTAATCTTTTGAGTATATTCTTTTTCTAATATGCAAAAGACTTCATGGGAGGAGCACGTAATGCCAAGAACATCCTGGTGACTGTCTTAGTAAGCCGCTTCTTTCTGGAAAGTAACATCCAGTGCTCGGAGTACAGTTGAGTAGTACAGCGACCTGTAGATGACTGGTTTCTGTCATCCTGCGTCACATCCGCAAGCGCTTTCTCTCCTTTTCTAAATACACTGTGTGTCCTTATTTTTATGTTGTATTAGAGCTGCTGAAATGGGAATGCCAAATAAGAAATTTCTGGTTAAGCAAAATCCTTCTGAAACAAGGTGAGAAAAATCACTTCGTCTCCATGAGAAGCTATTTATTTATTTTTAAAAATTGTATAAATCCCAAGCTTACTTTCTGTTCATTTAGTTCTAACTTTAGATCAGTAGAACACTCTCTGGTGACTAGAGGATTGAAGAGGGGCCAAGTTCCATTTTAACACTGGGTCGTGTACCTGGTTACATGTCAGACCAGATGTTTCTGGAGCTTTCTTTAGGATAAGCCGTCTCAGGTAGAAATTTCAGCGCCCTATGTCCCCAAGTCCAGCTCATAGCCCAGGACTTACTTAGATTACTTACTTAAAAACCTTAGGGGCTTCTGGGTGGCTCAGTCAGTTAAGTGTCTGCTTAAGGCTCAGGTCATGATCCTTGGGTGCTGGGATTGAGCCCCACGTGGGGCTCCCTGCTCAGCGGGGAACCTGGTTCTCCCTCTCCCCCTGCCCTGCCCCCTCTGCCACTTGTGCTCTCTTTCTCTCTTGCTCTCTCTCTCAAATAAATAAAATGCTGAAAAAATAAATAAAAACCTTAGAAAGCTAGCTTAATATTTCTGACCTCATTTCCACTTTTACAAGAGTGATGCTAGTTGGATGTTTGAAAGGAAAAGTTGGTTTTTGTAAAGTATATAAATAAATTACTTAAAAACACAAGAGTTAAACACATACATTGGACATCATGATAAAAACCCAAGATTTGGGTTCTTGGTGAGCAAAATATAAGTACCATATTAATATGCTTCAATCAGCTTGATTTGTTTGCTGTGTGGTGTTATTATACTGACCTATCTGCATAAATGACTGCATCTCGCTGTTAATCATCTTTCATCTATTAAAAGGAAAAGGGGGGAGGGAATGAATTTATATCAGTCTCTTTTGAATTAATTTTTTACTTACTTTGTCAACAGAGTCCTTCAGCCAAACCAAGGACAGAATGCACCCGTTCACAGGCTCCTTAGTAGACAAGGGTAAGACTGCCACCGCAGGGTATTTAAAAACATCCAAAATCCAGATTAGCTTTGAGTGGGAAACATAGTTTAGTGCTGTTTACATAAAGGATAACTATTTTACAGATGTGATTTGTTCATAGAATTATGAAGCTCTTTTAAAGTTTTGTGTTCAAAGATAACCCTTTGGTGTACTGTTGTGTATTATATCTTAATTATCATCTTAGGTTGGCATGTTTTTACTTTTCATTTCATACCATTTTACTCATTAAATATTGTAAGCATCCATATAGTAAGTTCAGCATCACCAAAGTGATCCTCCAAGAAAGTATTCTAGTCCCTGCTGAAGCAGTGTAGCTTCCTTGCTGTGCGCATGCGTGAGACTTTCATCTTTTTCAAGCTTATTTGTACTTTGCGCCATTGATGCACTATGGTTGCTTTCTTTGAATGTTGAACATTTAGACCTTAATGCGAGTGACTTATCAATTTTTTTATATTCAATTAGAACCCCTAAGACATCAGTGAAGGGGGTTGTGCAAAATAGACAGAAGTCTTCACAGAGCAGAGTGCCTAACAGAGCGCCTGTTTCAGGTGTGTAGCAAATGAGTTCCCGAAGCCCGTTCAGTAGAAGGACGTGCACGAGCTGCCCCGTGATGCAGGCCACACTAGTGCAATATCTTGTCTTTCCTTGCCACCATAATTTGGGCATATTCACCATCATTCCTGCGAGTGATCATTTGTGTTAGTATTCTGTGGCAGTCAGGAGATCGTAGTAAACCTGTGGTTCCAATCTTGATTTCTGTAATGAAACAATATACATTTTTTTAATCCGAAAAATTTGTAGAATTATTCATGCTTAATTCAGAAAACCTTTTTACGCGCGAGTAAAGTATAATAACCGATGCCTAAATCTACATGTTTGTTCAGCTTTGGGGAAGTGTATCACCCGGGAATATTTGTATCTGCACATAAAGCGATGAAAAATTTCTCCCTCTGGCCACAAGATCACATGTGAATATGCCAGGTGGGAGGGGGTAAGTTTTGTTTTTGTTATTTAATGGATTTTTTAATTGTTTATGGTGGCAAGAAGACAAATTCAGTATTAAGCTAATGCAAAGCTGTTAAGCTAATGTTTTAATATTTTGTGGGTATCTTTGTTAAGACACATTGATAAGCTCACCAAAAATTATGTGATCCATTAAAAATACTTTCAAAATGCTTTGCTTTAACTACACTGCTTTCTAAACATTTAAAAGAAACCTAAATTAATCGCTAGGCAATGAAGATTAAATCTCTAATCAATTCTAATCTTCTCATTTAATATGCAATCAGTAAAGTGATTTCCTCCCAATTAGGAGGGAATGAACAACATAATTTTTTTCGTGTTATTGCTGTTTTTGTTCACGAGTTTGAAGAGGGAATGAGATATACTGATCATAACTTTGAAATGATTGCTGACTTTTTGCATATATATAGTGAATTTAATTCATAATATTGCATATGTAGAGTATAATATAAAAGGCCATCTTTTGGAAGTTGCTGTGAGTGACAGTGAAGTTGTTTTAAAGGCGACTATGTAGTTGAAGATCCTGCTTATTCCAGAGGTGGTCAGAGTCAGCTGGTTTGAAAGGTTACTGGAAGAACTCAGACCAAACACCAGATCTGTTGCTTATGAAGTTATGTGGAATTTTAAGACCTTTTCAATTTTTTTTCCCCATATTAGAGTTATATATTGTGATAAATCCTGGCCAGTTGGTGATTCACTGAGGAATTAGTATTTTGTGTGATATTCTCCACTTGCCACGGTGATGACTATCCATGTTCTTGTCTCATGCATTTCATCTCCACTGTTTGTCCCTTGTGAATCTATAAGAAAAAGAGCAAGTAATACTCAACAGTATGAAGGATGAATAGGAGGTCATTGCAGTTAGTAATGTACTGAAGTTCAGTATCTAGAACTAGTGTGGTTTAATTGCATTGCTTTGTAATTATTAATACAAATGAACTTAACACATATAATTATTACATATCTAAACAAGAACAGAATTTATTTTTTCTAAAGATTTATTTGTACATGAGTGCCTTATTTAGAAAACTGAAAAAGACTGAAGACTTTATCATTTTACAGAAATTGAAAATTTGGGATATGACTGAATAATATTCTAACTGAATTTCAACACAGAGATTGATAGTGGCAATTGAAAAGATTCTTTCTTGCTTGGATTTTTAATGGCCTGGATTATGTTTCAGACAAACTTGAACTTTATGCTTTATTTTGATCTGCATGGAGAATGCACCCTTTATTTAGCAATTTATAGAAAGCTCATTTTTGTTGTGATGATAGACTTTCATACTCTTATACCGAAGTAGAATGCTAAGGGGTTACAGTTTGCTGTGAAGCACTTAAAAGTTGTTTATAGTTCTTACAAACTAAATTGCAATCTCTGATCTCATGTCTTAAAACATGTGCTCATTTGATGTCTTGTGCTTGACTCAGGAGTTTATAGTGACATTCAAAAGCCACTAATTAAAGCAAAGTAGAAGCAGTAATGCGAAATGGTTGTTAAGTAGAACAGCAAATCAGGTGTAACTGGGTTCTCAGAGTCTGCTTCTGGCTGCTTCTAGACACTTGACTTACTCTCCCATGTCTCGGTTTTATTATCCTTAAGGTAATAGCAACAGTTTCTACCTTGGGATTATTTTATTTAAGGATTAAGTATGATCATGTATATCGCTTAGCTTGGTGCCTGGTGTATAGTGAATACTCATTAATTGGAATTACAGAAAAATTGACATTGAGAAATAATATTAGTTTTGCTCTATTTTTAGGAGCATATGCAGGAAAAATCCAAAGAAAGCTGCCAAATGTTGCGACAATTTAAGAAGACAGCATTCATTAGGATGAACAAGGGGCGGGTGGGGGGACTTCACGCTTACGATTTTTTTTCCTGCCCAGGACTCTTTAGTTAACCCTGGACTGTTTACAAAGGCTAAGTGACATCAAAGGGCTGAGCAGTTATCTGCAAACTTGATCAGTCTGACTAATTCCTTCTCTACACCCTCATTATCCTCTTAACATTAGGTTTGGGTGAAGACACAGTAGTATTTAGTAATCGACCATCTCTGCTTAACCTGTACAAACATAAGTTTGTTTTCTGTACCCAGATGTCTGAGAATTTTTTTTGTAAATTTCAAGGGCATTTGGGTTTATTTCTATAAAATGTCCAAAAGGTGTGATAAATTACAAATAAGTTTGGAAACATAAATTTCATTTACCTCCTCATACTGATTGCTAAATTTGATAAATTAGATAGTGTTCTATTCAAGGGGGAATTCCTGCAGAAGAATGTTTTTTTTGGTTTTATAAAATTTAAACACTGGTTAATCTCTCAGTCTTCATATTCTTGGACTTATAGAATAATCTCATAGGAGAAAACACTTGCCTGCTGATTGTGGTCCCTCCAGAATTTACCACAGAAGTAGCTGGGGGCCACCATTTTGGTCAACAGTGTACATTGGTCTTAATCACTAGTTGTCTTGTGCAGAAAGGTTAGGTTCAATGTTGGTTACCCCAGTACTCTTGGAAACACTTCTCCTAAATCATAAAATCTTTCTGTGGAGGGTAACAAATTAGGGAGATAGCACAGTCTTGAATGTAGTAGCACTTAGGAGTGAATCCATGCATCCATTTCTGTAAAATTGAGTCACTCTGCATGCACTTCTGTTTTCTTGGTGGTTTGCGTATTTTGTTCCTTCATAGTCTGTTTTTTCTAGCTTGCCTGATTTAGGAGACACTAAAGGGCTATACAATAAGTTCAGACTTTTCAATGGGATAATATTGTCGAGGTGAAATTCTGCATTACTTAAGAGGCAAATTTAAAATTTTCATCATTAATGTATTAATTTAAAATATAAACCAAAAAATGTTACCAAGGGAACATGATTTTATGGAAGAGAATGTCACTGTTAATTTATCATGCCATTTCCAAAAAGGGCTTTGTGCTTCTCATATAAAATTGGGATTGTGTACATTTACTCTTTCTAACTTGAATTTTAAATAATACTGGTATTTTGAAAATGCAGACTATATATATTCTTAATATCCTTTTAAGAAGGTGGAGATAAATATTATTTTCTCCAATTTTCTGTCCTAATTAAAATTTAGCTGTTACATCCAGCTGTAAACAGACAGTAATAACCTACTCTGGGTGTAAATGTCATTTTCTTTATTGAGATATGTATCATTTATCATTTATTGAAGGAGTGGGCCAGGAAATCAGAAGATGGTCAACAATGTCTGAGTTACCAATTTTTTATTTGTAGGCAAAGTGTATCAAAATACCTTAATATGATAAATTGTGCTTTATCATTCTGAAAACTCAGGATACACCTTACTCATATCATTGTGGGTCTTTCCAGAAAGAAAAGACAGATGGTACAAGTTTTGTGCACACTAATGCAAACTAGCTAAAACAAATAGTATGTTTTGGAGAAAGTTAAAAGCTTTAGAGAAAGGTTGAGAGAGTTTTGTTTTGTTTTAAAGATAAAAGTGTGTGTGTTTTACACCTATTTTAATGTTCACAGCTTTTTTCATAAAAGTGCCAGATGTTGTTTTGTGCTTTTAAAGGATTTTTTATTTATATACATTATTTTTCTTATTTTTACTTTGAGTGGAATGTCCATTAACGTAAATTGTATTTATTTTTATACTTTAATTTTCACTAGTTTTGCTTCTAGCCAAAAGGCAAAATAAACTTTTCATCTTAAAATAAATCTAGTTTGATCTTTATTTACCAACAAAAGGACTACTGAGGGATAGATATGGAAAAATCTCTGGGCAAAACATTAATAGTTTAATGATCTTTTTTATAATTAAAGGTCCCACGAAAAGTAGGTCTACTATTTAATGTGTAACCTATACCAGTGCTTTGTCCAGCGTTTGATTTTGCACCAGTCGGACTGTTCAGGAAGGGAAAGTTCACGGGAGCTGGAACTGTCTCAGTTTAGTAGAGCTAGCTGCCTACCTGGGGGCCAAGAGGAGGGAATGCTGAGGTTGAAGCTCACATCAAAGCTGCAGATTGTAATTAGCAGGCTTCACACTTCACGATCCAGGTCTTGCTACTGCCTCACGGGCTAAGGTGAGCACAGTGAAGGCTCCTCACTTTCCCATCTTCCTGAGGAGAACCTGCACTGCATAATCCGAAAGAGCCGATCACTTTTCCTGGGGCCTCCCTTCAACTGTGGTTCATTTCATCTGCTGGGAATGGTGGACATGAGGATATGACGGGGGGCCTCATTACTCACACGGACTCAGAGAGCTGGAAACAAGCCCCCCCACCCCCCAGCCTCCAATGAGAATTAACAGTCGTACAAAAATAAGCAAATGGGGGTGGAACGCTTTATCACTGAGAGACCATAGCGGGCACACACATGGGTTATAAAAATAATTTAAAAGAAACAAGAATCTATGTGCCTGAAACTAATACTACACTGTATAAGTGGAATTTATTTATTTTTTAATTTTTATTACCATATAATGTATTATTTGCCCCAGGGTACATGTCTGAATCGTCAGGCTTACACATTTCACAGCACTTAACAGCACATACCCTTCCCAATGTCCACACCCCAGCCACCCTATCCCTACACCACCCCTTAAGTGGAATTTAAAAAGCTAAAAAAAAAAAAAAAAAAAAAACCAACAAAACAAAAAAACCCCAACCCAATCCAAAAAAGAAAAACAAACAAACCCAGAAGGGAGACTTGCTGAATACAGCAACTCAAACTGGAATACGGTGGGCTGAGTCACATCCTCAGGTTCCAAGCACAGCTCTGAGGGCAAAAAAAGCGTGTCTGGCCAAAATTATCCTTGCCAACAAGATCCTGCCTTTTCACTTGTCTTCCTTTTGTGGCCATTTTTCTCGGTTGCTCTCAAGTCTTCAGTTTTTCAGCTGGTTTGCTTCTCAGCCGGTGGTGGAGCGCAAACCCCGCAGACGCGTTCTCGAGGGTTCGGCCGGCCGGCTTCGAGGTCCCCGCGGCAGAGCGAGGCTGGGGGTGCGCGCCCCGCTCGGCGCCCGGGACCCGAACCAGAACCTGCGCGTCCACGCGAGCCCGCGCCGGTGTGCACGCGCAGGCGACAGCAGCTCGCCCTGGAGACCAAAGCTCTTCAGGTGCAACGCGGCCCCTGGCCTGTTGATGCGCAGCTTCAGGTGAGCGCAGACCGCGTGCCGGGCGTTTTAGAGCCACCTGCCCACGCCTGAGCGTCAGCTTTAGTCTCGCGTCCCAGGTGACGAGGCCAGGACCCGGCGTGCGGAACTCCCTGTGGCGTCGGAGGGCCGCGAGAGCGCGGTATTCCGCTGTTTTCCTGAGGATGGGGCTCACGCGCTGTCAGAAAACACTAGCGAGCCAAACGGGGCAAAGCGGGGGACGAGACGCCGGCCGGCGATGCAGCACGTCTCCCCACCAGATCGGTCAACCGCAGCCGCTGCCGCTCGGGGCACTCAGGCGCCTCCAGTGCACCTGCGGGGCCTCCCGAACAGGGGTGCTGATGTCAGGTTTGCTGGGAGGGGCGCGTCTAGCGGCTGCACGGCGCCCGACACAGTAAGCATGCAGTACACCGAAGCTCTTAGGAACACATCCGGATTTTTTTCTTAATCCGAGAAAACACGACAACACCTAAATTCTACGATCGAAACGGGGATCCACCTTTACGGACACGTACAGCTTTGCCAAGTTAGGTGACAAGTTAACCCCAACTTCCCTATGTGGTTTAGCTCCAGCTGAAGGCGGTCATCTCGGATCCCCGGCAGCCCTTAGAGACCGGGTTGTTAGTCCTGGGAGGGG
>JAQQSY010007519.1:0-10408 GCA_028646535.1 Procyon lotor | reverse complement strand
ATAGTTGTGTAGGTTATTTTCTTGGGTGGCATTAAAATGAAATGCAAACCAAATGAAATAAAAAATCTATTCATGGGCCTTATGGAATCATAAATTGCAATGACATTACAATGAAAACAACATGATTTGTCCAGTCAAAGTCAATTATGTTAAGGGAAAGAGAGCAAGAAAGGAACTATGGACATCATAAACACTGTCAGTCCAAATCTTCATCTCTTTGGCATTTAAGCCAAGTTAATCTACTACTTTACATAATTCTTCATACATGTTCTGGGATCAGAACATAGGACTGTGAGTTCAAAATTATAAAAATATCTGTGCTCAGAGACCCTTTTAAGGATTATCTTTTTTTTTTTGTATTTTTATCTGTCTGTTAGTTTTTATTACCATGCACAGCTTTAATATAGAGACTATTGTATCTGACAATTATTAAGTTATTTTCTCCCATTTGGTTTCAAACATTCTGCTAGTAAATATGATTTATTCCTCCTCCTAAATTTATTACCTAATAAGCGTGCTAAAACTCACGTCAAATAGAAATAATCATGATGTCAAGTGCATTGAGCTAGAAATTATGAGACATGGGTTCCAGCTATAGTTTGACAACAATGAACTGTGTGACCTTGTTCAAGTAACTTCAATTTTCTTGATTGGTACATGAATTATTTGAACCAGATAATCCTCAGTGACCAGTTGCAACATCCCATTATTCTATATTCTATATTTGAATATTTACAGTTGTTAAAGATGTTTCATTTCCATGATGCAATTTGATCCTCAAAACAACTATTCATTAGACAGAAAGGATATTAAATGACTTGTTTAAGGTAGAAGGCTCATGATTAATAGGGTTGGTTACAAAAGAGATGACATATATTCACAAAACAGATATTGAATGTCTGCTGTCCTTGCCAATAGGGATAGGCAAAGAACAAAAGTGGCAAGATATAACTGTCACAGAGCTCCCAATTTTGTGTCAAGGATGATCTTTGTTCCACATCCACCCTTTCCAGACTGGAGAAGGCTAAGGGGTACCTACCAACCTTCCATCAAACATAATCTCAATAAGCTAAATTAATGTAAAAAGCTAAAATACATAGTTACAGGATAACAGAGCCTCTTAAATATTCTGCAAAAAACAAAACCCATTTAACTTTATTTAGTACAGGGTTTCACAAACACATTTAATTGTAAACCACCCAGCCACTCCCCTTTCCCTTCCCACGTGGTAACTGCTAATACCTGGTGAAGGTTTCCCATAACACAGTTTGGTAAACACTGGTTTGAACTAAGGTCCTCATTAGCTAAGGATGGTTGACAAACGGAACATTACAAGAAGATATTAGACTGGTTTGGCGCACTGCTGTGCAAAAGCTGATGGGCTATTTAATGCATATGCTGTTCTTTCAAAAAAAAATCACAAAGAATAATTTTGAAATTCCTTTAAAACTATGCTACTCTCTCTCCTTCTCCTCTACTCATCATTACTATTCAAAGAGGAAAATAAACTTGACAGACTATTTCTGCCCAGGGAGTAAAATGCATTGTGTATTTTTCTGCAGAGTTCTCGGTCTTTGACAGAGAAACAGGAGATCTAATTAGATGCATCTTCTGTCCATGTGCTATTCTTAAACTAAGTACCCCCTTCTCCCTTAATTTTCCTTTCTTTTTAAAATAGAAAACATGGTATTTTAAAAACAAATTCCTTCTTTCTTTGACACCACCACCATTGTTTTAAATGGAAACATTTTCCTCTCCAGAAGAGAAACATTATACATAAACAGTTGCAAGAAAAACAAATGGCCAGAAGGTTGCAAATATGGTAACCCTGTACACATAGGTATCACAACAAAACAAAACAAAACAAAACAAAACAAAACAAAACAAAACAAAACAAAACAGAAAACCTTCCTTCATACTTAAATGGCCACTGTTCACAATGGTTGTTAGCAATTAAGTAACTAGAAGCAAAACAAAATTAACAACATGTGTCCTTCTCTGTTTGTTTAGTAGTTTCTCATTTTATAATTGGTGAAAATAAAAATAATAAGGAAATCTAATGAAATAGAATATTTTGGCCATGATTCCTGATCTTCATACTGCTTCTTTTTTGGCCTGTGCATGTGTTATCTGTGTGTGTGTATATGTGTATTTATTGATGTGGGTAAGACAAGTGGATATATATAGGTAATCAGTTACCAAAACAGAATTGTAGGGAGAGAAAAGTCAGAAACATAAGCTGAAATTTTAAGATATATTACTAATTATGAGAAGGGGAAAGAACTAGACTTTAGTCTGTGATTTAGTCTGTGATTTGCTAGTAGTCAGCTAATCAAGTTGGACAACTATTTTAATATTCAAAATTACAGTGTATCATTTACACAGTGGAATTAGTAGTACCACTAAAGTGTAATTTTTCAGAAAGTTAAAAACATGACTCATGCAAATATAATATCAGATGCTAATAATTTTATTTAGCTCAATAATTTAATGAGGAACTCAGTAAATGTTAAAGGTGAATTTGAACAATATATATATATTCGTAATGGTGAAATGAATTTGCTAATAGAAGTGAACTAATTAATATCCCATAGGGCAATAAAATGTTTTAATGTTTAGAATCATCTTTTCTTTAGGATAAAAAGCAATTTTATCTCTACTGAACAAAATTAATTTACATTATTGAGGACAAGAATTGTCTATCAATTATCTGTGGTTTTACTTCTATCCCTAAAGAGTTGACTCCATTTAATTCTTTCACTTTTTAAAAAATTATTATTAGCTCTAAAATTGGAAAATTGTAACCCATGATTACTAAGCTTTCTTAAAACTGTAACATGATATATGATCTTTGAAAAAGATGACATAGAGAACATGGCATGATGGAAGTTTAGAGCTGAAAATGTAAAATATGCCAGAAATCTTAAATATAAAATATTAAATACATCTGCAATAAAACCATAAATAACCTAGTAACACAATAAAACATGACTTAGAGATTATTAAAAATGGCAGACTTAGGCTACATGTCAATTCATTTGTACCTGAAATTAGGGAAGTAGGGGTAAGAATCAATCTAAGAGGAGAACACTGGGATATGACATCCAAACATGAAGATAATATAGGGATATAGAGAAAGAACAACATACATTTTGAATATGCCTTTATGGAAACTGTCAAATGAAACCATAAGAGTGAAGCAAAATAAGCTATGCCAATAAGGAAATATTTATTGAATTAAGGAATAAGGATATATGTATTATAAAATGGACACATTTAAGAAATAAAGGTCAGGTCTTTATGAATACATCTCTGGAGTACTTGGTTCAAGAAGGCAGAACACCTGGTCCCATTTCATCACACTTTGGTTCATGCTAAATATTTTGTGTCAGATCTAAAGTTCTATAGAGACCTCAGATATCCAACAGAAGTGAATTCTTCCCAACCATTTTACAGAATGTATACTGCAGAGACTCAATACTAGAATCCTTCACTGTTTTAGTCTTCTTTACTTCATGTGTCCATGCAAAAATAGGATTTTTTGGGGGGAGCCAAGTTTTAAGGATTTTGTTGTTATGTACTTTATGTCATTACAACCCTGATTTTAGAAAATGCATAAAAATATAGTTGGCGTTTTAAATTTGTTTCTTGGACAAAGGACATGTTGATATGTACTGAGTAAGGAGATTTATCACTTATGGATGTTTTTGGTTGAAATAACAGAAAATGTGACTAATCAACAAAAGGAGTTTATTTGTCTCACACAAGAGGTTAATGTGTAGAATATTCATCATGGTGCATCTCAATGATGCCACAAGGGGTTCAGTCTTTTTCTATCATTCTGCTTTATCTTATGCCATGCTTAGACTGTAACTATAGTCCTTAACCTCATGGTATCATTGGTATATGTGATGCACATGGTAAACAAAATACCATGTTTCTATTCTTAAGAGAAAGGAAAAAAGGGAAGAAAGAGAAAAGTTGCCTGAATCAAGAAAGGAAAAACTTGTAAAGAGAAGTCCCCAGCCCAATTTCATTCTCATCATTACAGTCATTATCATTTAGTCACTCACTGCTGCAAGGTATGAGCCCCATTTCCTGCCCAAACAAATCAGTTAAGAAAAAGAAAAACAAAAATTTAAAAAAAAAAATAATGGAACGTAGACTTTATGTAATTTACTGCAGACAGTGTTAGGCTCTTCAGCCATGTAAACCAAAATTAAGATGAGAGAGCATTATCTTTAAATATAAAAGATAATAGTCTGAATAAATTTCTGGGAAAGATCTAGAGACTGTCATTTTTTGATCAAAAAAATTGATAGATTGTGGCTGTCTTTTTTTCTTTATCAAGTGATTCGTTTATTTACTTATGTTCATTGTCAAATATAAGTGATAGGAGTACTAGGAGAAAGGATGAGTATAAGAAATATTTATATCTCAGGAATTCTATAGCACTGTAAATACTGTATTGCATCTTTTCAACAAACTTATGAGATAAGGAGGGTACAACATGGCACTCAGAAGATGATATTATTCAGTCTGTTTGACTTCATGACTTATGATCTTCACATCATCCTCACATGTTGAGTATGGTGTTCATTGAGCTAAAAGAAAAAATAGAGAAAACATCAGCTGATTCATTTATGCTCAAGACTAGTAGTTGATTGCTCTTTGCTTTGTTAGGATTTCAGTGAGGACAGTTTTACCAAAGGTGGAGAACAGAAGTGTCAAGTTAGGCAAAATTAGCTAAAGTACTTATCAATGACACTTAGTGGACTTAAGCTGTCCATATAACCTTAGCTTTCTCAGTAGTTGAAAATTTTGGAATCTATGGTGGTTCTACCATAAGTACTCGGAGATAAAATAGTAATTAGAGCTGTGTTGTCATTGATTTGTATTTAAGCAAGTACGTTCATACATTAAACCAATATTTCTAATAGTTTTGCCTATATCTTCATACTGTAATGAGTGGAAGATAAATCCTGTTCAGCCTTTTCTTATCTCATTATTCTTGGAAACCATAGACCCATAGAAATACAATCCAGAGAAACTGCCAAGAAATCCGGATGCATGTGTTTGTGTGTGTGGGCATGTGAGTGATTCAACTTTGTATATATAATCTGCATATGCCTATGTAGCTGTGATGTTTGTGTAGCATACCACTTGGCATGCGGAATGTGTACTGAAGAGGTTGAGTACCTTTCTTTAGAATACTAATTATTGATAAAAACATGAGTACCATTTTCTATAAGCCATATTGAAGTTTCTAATGCCAGATTTAAAAAAAAAAAAAAAAACAAGCAAGCAAAAATAAGTATCTATTTCTTCTCACTGCATCATTTTCAACAAGACCTTAAAATTCCAGGAAAAAGTTGCAGGACAGTTTAAGTGCAATGCTGTGAAAATGCTAATAGATAACACTCATAGGATTATCATGAGACTCAAATTAGTTAATACTTGCAAAGAATTTAGCAGCTAATATTTAATAAACAACTAAATAAAATCATTCATATTTACTATATTTCACTATACCGTTAAAAATATTTCTTTGAAACTCTCAGACCTTCTATAGGCTTGGCTAGTACACTTGGAAGATAATTTTTACATTCATAGAAGCATTAGACCTTATGATCATAAGGAACCATCTGTTCCTTTTGGTCATGCTGATCACAGAACTATTTCTTTTTCTGAGACCTCTTTCCTAGACCAATAGAACTTTGTAGTATAAAGAACCCTGAAGAATCTCAAATTTTACCTAGCTTGAAAGCCAGTGAGTTAGTCTGCCACAGTGTCTATGTTTATAGAAAACATAAGACATTTGGGCCAGAGATGAAGGACAATTTATTTATTACTCATACCAATAATTGAGTCAAAATAACTGCATTTTGGAGTCAGTTTTCCAAAGCTTGATTCTCACAGGATGACACAAAGGAGGCCAGATGATATCTACATACATACAGAGTGGGTTGTGTTACCAAAGTCACTGAGTTTAAGGAACCATATTCTCTTATAATGGGTGGTATGACTGCCCTGTATTCCAGAAGGAAACATTATTATAAAAACTCTCAGCAAACTAGGAATAAAAAGGAACTTCTTTACTTGATGTATTAAAAACTTATATCCAATGTGATTTTTAACAGTTAAAAACCAAATGCCTTTCCTTTAAAATCAGGATTCTGGAAAATGTACTGGAAGTTCTAGATAGTCAATAAACCAAAATAAAGAAACAAAAGCCATCCTGATTGTAAAGGAAAAAGTAAAACTGTCTTTATTGGCATAAGACTGATTGCCTTTATGGAGAAGCTGATGAAATCTACAAGAAAGCTACTAGAAATAATATGTTTTTAGAAAGATTTTAGGAAAGCAAATAGATATAAAAAATAATTGTAATACTATATTCTAGCAACAAACATTTGCAAATTGAAATTTTGAAAAAATTATTCTGCACAATAGCAAAACATAAATATAAGATACAAAAGAAAGATGTACAAGACCTATAAAATACATTGCTGAGAGAAATTAGAGACTTAAATAGGTAACAAGATGGTAGAAAAGGAAATCCACTGTTCATATTCCTCCTTCAGCTATAATCATTTGGTAGCCATCCATGGAAGAAAGTGCATTTGTGGGAAGTCTGGGATCCAGGCAGGAGACTGTGAAAACTTGGAGAAGCCCAAGACCAAGAAGGGCCATTTTGAGAAGGCTGGCCCATGCCTAGGTGGCAAAATCCCAACCCTGGCCTCAGCTACAGACTTGAAAACAGCCCAGTCTTTGTGTGGAGTCAGCTACAGCCCCATGTGTCCTTGGTCTTGCTGCTAGCACCGTTCTTCAAGGGATCTGGCAGAAATTACAGCCACCTATGCCTTAGGTGACAGACCTGCTGACCTTGGACCTGGCTGTAGTTCCTGTTGTGATTCCAGGCTCTCCTAGCCATTCATTTCGTCCATTTGGCAACTTGTCAAGAGACATGCCCAGCTGTCCCTCACACAGGCCCTATGACCTTAGTCAGACTGCAGATCCTGAAATGTTCTATAACTCAGCCCCCCAAGGCCTTCCTAGCCAGGTGTCAGGACACTTCTGTTCACCCAGGGACTCAGTGGGAGACATACCTGTCCATGCCCTGAGGCAGGCCCTCTGACCTAGATCTGAATCCTGTTCCTGAATAGTCCTATAATTTAGCCCCAATTCCTTTCTTCCATAGGCTGAAAATAGTCCTGTTCACCCAGGGACCTGGAAGGAGACATGTCAGTCCAGCTATGTCTGACCAAACTCAGGTCTACTGATACTGGTCCAATTGCCAATCCTAAAGGAGGCCTGTGATCTTTCTAGCCCCCTCAATCCTGGTCTGAGGCAAATATTGCCTCCTAGGGACCAAGAGGACTCTACACCCAACTGCACACCTAGTAACAGGTTGTTGTCTACAGACCTCATAGTGGGCCCTTGAACTCGTGCTGGCCCTACTGACCAAGGTCCTGGAGGCAGTCCCAATCATTTAGGGAACCAGACAGAATTCATACCTGCCCTAGCCCCTGGGAACAAGTTTGTTGACTGCAGACCCCCTGCAGACCCAGCAGCTTCCAGAACCTGTGGTTCTTGGTCCAATGTTCTCTCCATAGCATAAGCAAATCTTAATCTCTCTCTCTCTCCCTCTGTCTCTTTTTTTCTCCTCTCTGTCTTTCCTCCTTCCTCCTACCCTCCCTTCCTCCTTTTAGTCCACTTTTCACAAGGATTAGAATGATGAGGATGATAATCAACCAGAGAGACAAAATCAGCCACATCTACTCAATAAGTATTGAGTGAATTAGACCGTAAGCACTGTACTAGTTACTAGTGAAACAAAGCAAAAGAAGACAGATACATTCCCTACTATTAAAAACATACAGTCTGATGGATTAAAATTTTAAATGACACAAGTATTGTTGTATTAATAATTGCTGTAAGAGTCAAAAGGAGAATATATAAGTATTCTACATGTCTATCTAATAGAAGGGCCTAACCACAGTGGAGTGTTAGCAAAGGTTTCTCTGAGGAACAGATGCTTCAGTTGAATCTTAAAGTATGGTATGATTTATCCAGGTGAAGCAGAAAGGAAGAAATCATTTCAAAATTAAGGAGAAACATAGGAATTGAGAAAGTTAAAGAAACAGGAAGGTAGGCATATGAGTCATGAGAGGGGAAAAGGTGTGAGCTGTAGAATCTGTAACACATAAGAAAAATGGTCACAACAATGATGGTTTGTGAGTATTTAGGAAAGGATCCATTGGAACATCTGTGAGTCTAACAAAACATTATCAAAGATTGCTAAAGACAGTCCACTCACTGTGGAAACACAGTGAGTGTTGATGAGCGGGTTCAATATAGTAATGGTATTAGTCATAATTCAATGTGATTCTAATACAAATTCACTCTTGCTTGAAAATCAGACAGTTGACACTAAAACTGATGTGGAAAAATAAAAGTGTAATATTCATTAAAAAATAAGTTGTCTAATATGCTTTCATATATAAAAAGAAGATAAAACTAGAGTAATTAAGACTCTGTTGTCTCTTAAGAACAGTAAGCAAATGTAGCAATGGAATAGAATAGAGGTTTCAGAGAGAAGCATCCAAATATAAAAATCTGATGTATAACAAAGGTGGCTTTAAAAATTATTGAAAATAGAATGGGCTATTCAATAAGCAATGTTAGAGCTAATGGTTGCACATATAGAAAATAATAAAATTAGTTCTCTAATACCATGAATTCTTGGGTGTATTATAGCCAAAAATTATGAAGGTAAAAGTCAACAATTTTTTTTTTTAGAAACAGAGGGGGACAGAGAGAGGGCAGGAGGAGGGGCAGAGGGAGAGGAGGAGAGAATCTCAAACAGACTCCTTGCTGAGCGTAGAGCCTGATGCAAGCCTCAATCTCACAACCTTGAGGTCATGATCTAAGCTGAAACCAACAGTCAGACGCTTAACCCACAGAGCCACACAGGCACCCCTAAAACTCAAAAATTTTAAGAGAAAATATAGAATAATGTAATGTAGAATAATAGTTTAAACTATAGTAAAAAATGATGAGGGTTCTTTTTTTTTCTTTTTTTTTTTTAAGATTTTATTTATTTATTTGACAGAGAGAGAGAGATCATAAGTAGGCAGAGAGGCAGGCAAAGACAGAGGGGAAGCAGGCTCCCTGCCAAGCAGAGAGCCCAATATGGGGCTCGATCCCAGGACCCTGAGATCATGACCTGAGCCGGAGGCAGAGGCCTAACCCACTGAGCCACCCAGGCGCCCCTGATGAGGGTTCTTAATTTTTTAAGTTATCACAAAATAGTTTTTAAAAAGTTTAAATGAATAAGAAAGCAAACATCTATGTACTTATCAATAAAACACTAAAATATCATTGAAGACTCCTCTAGAGTAATTCTCAGTTTCATACACTTCTCTCTTTCCACCAAAGCCTCCATCCTTAATGTGGCATTTACTATTATCATGCATTTGCTTTCATTCATCACATATAGTTGTAGCCCTCCACAAAATATTCTCTTGCTTTCCATCATTTTAAACTATATATAAGTTATTTCAAACTGCAAATTTTTCTAAAACTTGTTTTTTTCTATTTGAAAATGTAATACCTTAAAAGTACTATATGAAGGCACCCAATACCAACATATGAAATATGGATATTTCATGCTCTGTAATAAACTGTAATTTATCCTGTAGATCGTAAGAGCAAAAATTAAACTAAAATGGTTATTCAAACTAGTTCTGTGGAATTACAAAGGCAAGAAACTAATATAAATTTTGGAGTTTAGAAATTTCAAAAATTATCTCAACTTTGTATTAGCACATATTTATAAAGAAAATTATGAGGCAATGTAATTTAGAAAAAAGGAATATTTAAATATATATCAATATCTTTGTTTATCTGTTTTTTATTTGTTTGTTTGTTTATCTGTCTTTTAATTGACCTGTTTAACCCTTTGTCTAGAAATGTACCTGTCAAATATGATAAACATTGGAAATTTCATTTTACTGTTCAGTGGCTTCCTTCATACAAGCCATCTGATAAAATATATGACCTACTTCTCACAGTCTGGGCTACTCATAGTTGTGTGGAGTCCTCAGCAAATATTTTTTGTGCGAGTCTCTTGTGTATATAAATAATTTGATTTAAAAGGAATTATAAAATTCATGGACCCTTGTGAAGTATAGTGATTTATTGATGAAGATTTAGAAAAATGGAAAAAGGAAAGACACATTTTTGTTTATTGTTCAGTCAGTGAAGATTCTTCATAGTGTCTAGGAACCATCTTTTTCTATTCAGATTTGAGAACTTTTTGAGTTACTAATTGTCAAATGAACTGATGTTAGCTAATTTTGTATCTTTCGCTGCAATAAAGAGCAACACTGTTGTTTTTTTATTT
>JAQQSY010007518.1:0-10408 GCA_028646535.1 Procyon lotor | reverse complement strand
GCTTAATTGGCCACCCTTGTTAACATGCTCTCGATTATAGCCTGCTTCTGTCCACCACATTTTATCTGTGGTAGAGAGACAGACGTCTCCATCCTTCTGGGCCAGGGATCCTCTCTGCGCTCGATAATTTTTTATACTGCTCCACCTGGACCCCCCAGGCATCTCAACAAATCTGTTCATTATGGATTTTTTTTTTTTTAAAGATTTTATTTATTTGACAGAGAGAAACACAGTGAGAGAGGGAGCACAAGCAGAGGGAATGGTAGCGGGAGAAGCAGGCTTCCTGCTGAGCAGGGAGCCCGATGCGGGGCTCGATCCCAGGACCCTGGGATCTGACCTGGGCCGAAGGCAGACGCTTAACGACTGAGCCACCCAGGCGCCCCAAGGGGGGTTATTTTTAACGTATTCCCCAAATCCACAGAGGAGGAGGCCTGTTAGCAATGGCTGGTACTGAAGGTCTCTGTTACTCAGCAAGACAAATTAATTCTCAAAAGTCCTTATCGAGCGTCTACTTGGAAAATCAACCGAGATGCTTCTAAAAAAAGCTTTACTATGAGTCCTAAAGCATTCTTTCTGGCTCTGCCGGCCTGCCCCTACCTCATTAAAATTCCAGATGTCGGAAGGAGGCTACGCTCCATTCCATGATTTAAGGCCCCCTTTGTTAGTTCAAAGCGACCTCCGCTGCCCTAATGCGAAGTGCCAGGTTCATGCCCTGAGCTGCTCTCCATTCAGAAGGACGCCAGGTGGGCCCGTCTCCAGAGCTCCGTGATTTGTCCCTAAGACAAAGCGTTCTCTGGAGGAATTGGGCCCCCGAAGTATGTGTGAATCTCTGGAAAATGTGCTGTTCCCCCTCCCCCCACAAGGCCTGTAACTTCTATCGTATTCTTAAAAAGAAAGGAGAAGAGAAGTGCAATGCCAGCCCCCCTCCCCCAGGCCCCCAAGTGACTCGCGGCACAGGAGCCAGGGTTGGGGGGGACATTCCTGTTCTGACCCTGTTTGGTCACCGGCTACCCCGGCTCTGTGTAGCCCAAATGTTCTGCCTGCTTTCCACAAGTGGGAAACTGGAGCCCCCCTCCCCGTTGGGTCCTTTGAAGGCTCTCTCTTGACTGTGCAGCCATCATCGCCAGGCTGGAGAATTCTGGAAGAATAAAGCAGCAGGGGCCTTCGGGGCAACACATGCCTACCTTGCACCAAGAACATCCCGGAAGGAACGCAAAGGGATGTCCCAACAGATGCACACACCCACTCTCCCGTCCCCACCCCCACGAGCAGGTGCACGCACTTTGGCCAGCCATTGTTCAGGCCACGACAAAACTCTAAGCTCACTTCCTGGGAGCAGAGAATAGGGAGAAGCCACTGTGGGGTCTGGAAATGGGGCGACGCCCCCTCCCCAGGGTGAGGAAGTGGGGGTGGGGGCTGTGAAGCTGGCAGGGCCGTAAACTCGATGGGAGAAATCCCAAGCTCACCTTTCTGCTCTATTCTTTTTCCTGGTTTTATAAAATCTAAACCCTTTGGGGTTTTGTGGGGTTTTTTGGTGGTGGTTGTTTTGTTTTTGTTGTTGTTGTGTTTTTCTTGTTTTGTTTTGTTTTTTACTACTGATGGATATATTCGCTAATTTGCTAATAATGTTGCCTTCAACTGATGGGAAGGGACTTGTATTTGGTGAGTTGATTTTGTTTTAGATGGTGGGCCCATGGGAGGTGGGGTGTCTTGATACTGATTAATGGGTCGCTGGCTTGTTAAAGAGTGGGACTCCTCATTTAGCTCTCGGCTTTCTCTTTTGTTTACTCACTGCCCACCTCCTGAGACTTTCCTCAGACACAGAGATGGGCTACCTTGGTGTTTTGAGACGACTGAGCAAGGTGCTTTTGCTCACAGGCTGTGCTCACCCTCCATTCTCCACCAAACCAGGAAGGTCTCTGCTATTTCCAAATGCCTCAGTCTTGTGATGGGACCGGTTGTAGGAAAAAACAGTGGGTGAAAAAAGAAGAGCTCTCTTCGGGTCTTTCCTGGCCTTATTGGATTTAAATTGTGGTTGGAAAAACTGAGACTTAGCTTGGTTCTGGAAATTGAGAAGTGGAAACAGAGTGTGAAGCTGGGGGGTCCTTTCTAGCAATGAGGAGAAGGGGAAATGAGGGGAAATGATTTTTCCCTGGGAAAGTAAAGCTATTCCCCAGTTAGGATGGGACAAAGAAACTGGGTGAGACAGTTTGTATAATGGAATGAGTGCTGAATTTGGGGCAAAAGGATTGGATCTTAAATCCCAACTCTGCTGCGAACTAGCTCTTCGACCTCTGGGAATAACTTCATTGAATCTGTTGGGCATCTCTCCAGCAGGAATAGTAATGTATCAGAAGAGTTATACTTGCAAATAACTAACGACTCAACTCAGAATGGGTTAAATACTGGAAGAAATGATTTAGCTCATAGCTACTAAAATATTCATGAGTGGCAAGACCTTCAGGTATGGTTTGATCAGGGTTCCAGATGGGTGTCTCTCTGAGTCTCTTGTTCCTGCCCCTTTTTGTTTGCTTTCCTCTTGAGAGCAAAATGTCAGCAATAGTTCTATGCCTCCCAGTGGGCATATCCCCATGTCGAGAATAAGGTAGAAAATTTCTCTTCTCCAATCACTGCATAAAATCATTGGACCTCACTTTGACTGGACCGACCTCAAGTAGGCAAGACGGGGGGCAGGCAGAAGGAGAGAGAGAATCTCAAGCAGACTCCGTGCTAACTGCAAAGCCCAGTGCAGGGCTTTATCTCATGACCCTGAATTCATGACCTGTGCTGAAATCAAGTCAGACACTTAACCAACTGAACCACCCAGGCATCCCTCCATGAAGGATTAAAGGAAGAATTAAATAATTCAGCATATATGAACATTCCCAACAGCACCCCAGCACATAGGAGATGCTCTCACATTAATCAAATCTGAATTTGTGGTGAAATGTCCTATATTAGTTTTCTGTTACTATATAGCAATTGATCACAAACTCAGCAGCTTAAAATAGCACCCAGGGTATTAGCTCACAGTTCAATAGACCAGGAGTCTGGGGCTGAATGCTTGATTTCTCTGGTCAGAGTATCGCAAGACCAAAATCAAGACCAAGGGCATTCTCATCTGAAGCTTGGGGTCCTATTCCAAGATCATACAAGTTGTTGACAGATGATAGGTCTGAGGTCCCTGTCTCCTCCTTGACTGTCAGCAGAGAGCCACGCTCCGCAACCACAGACTACTTTTTCACTCCCCTCCATCTTCAAAGCCAACATTGGAGAAGGTTCTATGGGACCCTTTTCATGTACCAAATCTCCGGGTCTCTAGACTCAGATTTCACAGGCTCTTATGATTATACCGGCCCTCCTGTATAATTCCCCTTTTGATGAACTCAAAGTCAACTGATTAGTAGCCTTAATTACATCTGCAGAGTCTCTTTTGCCATGTAACACAATCTAATCAGTCACGCAAGGGGTCATATTCCCAGGCTCTGCCCACAGTAAAGGGACCAGGGGTGAAAGTCCTGGGAGCTATTTTAGATCCTGCCTGCCACAGAACAAAGACCCAGTTATCGTAACGTGTACTGGTCACAGTGTGTGGCACTCCAGGAGCACAATACATATTGGTTGAGTGAGTGAATGAACATGGTTCCCAAGACCCTTTAGGATTTGGCCCATTCTTATCTCCTGCCAACTGACCCCAAATACACACAGACACACACACACACACACACACACACACACACACACACACACACACACACCCCTGTCTACACTGCTAGGCCAACCCCGCTAGGCCTGCAGACTCAGCAGCCCCTGCCCTCTTCCATCCTCCAGACCCAGGTCAGGAGCCTCCAAGCTCCCATAAGCACCCTTATCACAGCACTGAGTGGAGGGTGGCTTGTTAGCTCCACTCAAGACACTGATTGCAGGGAAAGCAGGAACTCATCTACGCTGGCTGGTTTGGAATGTGACCGGCATGAGTTTTGACACATATTTTTCCAAAGACTCGGACTTTTTAACACCAACTGCACCCTTTGACCTAGAGTCCCCTGAGCACTATGCCAGTCCCTTGACTTTCGACTCTGTTTGGCTTCAGAATTCTGCTCTCATCTGCCCTGTCATCAAGTGGGAAGAGCTTGGGTTAAACCACACAGTCCGCCGCAACATGCCATCTGGCTGGTAGAGCAGGCTGCCGTAATGGGGTTGGATATAAAGCTGTGGCATGGGCAAGTGCTTCTCGTGTTTCAGCCAGGCTTTCAGTGTGAACTAAATGAGCATTTCCCCTTCCCCTTTACTATACCACCTGCAGATTTCCCTGCGACACAGGTAGCTCGCTGGTGGGGCGGGCAAGGAAGAAAAGTAGGCATCTTAGGAAATTCTCTTCTTGTTTAAAAGTCTATTTCCATTTCACGTACTTTGGGGAAGCAACACACCACTGGTGTGGAGAGCCGGGCTGGTAGGATGAGATTAACACGGCTACCAATTTAGCAGGAAATCCTGGACTGGACTGTTTCAGTCATTTTGTGAACTGAGACCAGTTCCTTCTCACTCTTAGACATGCTGCTAGGCTCTGGAGGTTTAAAAAAAAAAAGAAGCAATAATTTCTACCTTTGTGGAGCTGCCTGTCTCAGGGTAGAGATCAAAATGGGAGCAGAAAAAATGACCTATCTTTTGATATATATTAGAATAGAGGTGATGCGGTGCAGAGGAAGGAACTGGTAATGACAGTTGACTCTGACCTTAAGTCCGAGTGGGAGTTTGCCAACAGGAGTAGGAGAAGAAGGTGTTCAGGCAGTGAGAGGAGCTTTGAGAACAGGTATAGAGAGGCGCCAAGAGGAAAGGGAAGAGGGCAGAGAGTGGCACTGGCTGAGGCTTTGCACGGATGTGGCTGAGCTCTGAGGACGGGAACACAGGAGGGTAACAGAGCCGTGGAAGGAAGAGCTCTTCCCTCTCAGCCAAACACAGCTGGGGAAGAGGAACCACTGGTCCAGGAACACAATGGGAGTCGCTGTGGTAACAGCAAGGGGTTCTCCAAATATCTCCCACAGTTTCCCCCCCACAGTCTCCATGTCCTTAGCACACTCTCTCCTTGTTGGGCAATGCACCTCCACCTTGGCTCGGTAGAGTCAACAAGGTGTCACAGGAACATTAGGGACCTTGGAGGGTGATGTTGAGTGCTTAGAAAATATCTGTTGAACTAGTTCACCCCAGGACCTCCACCCAAGGAGAGACCTAGAGGTCCTAGGTGTTGTGACAAACTTCTGGTGGGAATAAATCAGTTGGCTTCAGTGGGAACACTTTTTTAGAAGCTCAGCCTCATATTTCCTATAAAGAGGTCAGATATCGTGAAGACTTGTTTTGGCTTATAGTTGTGGTGGGCAGCATCACTACTCCCCCAGTCTGGCTTTATGTGTAAGGGAACTCTGGATGTTTCTTAGCTCTTTGAGAAGAAGGCTTTCGGATGGGTATACCATCACCAAAACCACACTTGATTCTTTACCTAGTGAAATATAATGTCTGTGCTTAAAAAATGTGTAATGGTCATCCCAGTGAAGATTTGTAGCTCTTATAAATCATTTTTCAGGGGGGATAGATCCTACTCTGTAAAGTACAGATTCCTCATTGCTGTTCACTTTAACACTCATCCAGCTCCCACTCTGATCCATTTACTGTATCTGGGGCCTGGCGAAAACTTTTCCTTCCAATAAGTCAGGGAAAAATACTTAGAAAGGTTAAATAATTCACTCATGTTTACACAGCAGAAGCAGGATTTGAACTCACATTTCTAGATTTTAAGTCTAATAGTCTAATTTCTTTCGTGGGTTCTCATAGAAATCCAGTCACTCAAGTGATGATGTCATTCATGGCTTTCAATAGAGTGGGTTTATTCATGAAATGCCACAAACTCTTGACTGGTATTTGATTCCTTACATAAGATTTCATTCTCCTTTTTTCTCCTTTGGGTAATAGAATACCATTCCTACCTATGACCATCACTTAATGTCAGGGCACATGGCTGTCTGGCTAATGGTTGTATTTCCTAGCCCCCAAACCCCCTTGCAATGAATTGTGAGTGAAAGTCATCTGTGCAATTTTTGGATCTTGCCCTTTTAAAAAACTTACTAGGCATGCACACACGCACATGCCCCTCCCTCAGTGTTTCTTCCTTCCCTCTGGATGGAAAATATTGGCAAATGGAGGAGCTTCCTTGAACCTGATGATGCAAACCATGTGTTGATGACAGCAGAGCCATATTGCCACCCATGGACCACCAACCTCTGGACTGCTATGTGAGAGAGTATCAGTTGGTTATTGCTACATAACAGACCATTGCAAAACTTGGTGGTGCAAAATAACAACCATCTTCTATTTCTCACGGGGAGGTCTGCTAATCTGGAGTGGGTTCATACGACCTTGGCTAAGCATGTTGACACATCTGGGACCAGCTAGAAAATCAGCTGGGAGTAGGGATGACACGGGTCTACTCAAAAGAGTCTCTTACCCTCCAAAAGGCTAGTTCAGGCTTGTTCTCATAGCAAGACAGCAAATCAAGAGAAAGAAGCTGGAAGCATAAAAGGTCTCTTGAGGCCCAGATTTAGACCCAGCAAACCATTGCTTCCACCATGGTATGCTGGGTAAAACAAATTGTAAGGCCAACCTGGGCTCATGCACCAGAGAAATAAACTCCACCTTTCAATGGATGGAGCTGCAAAGCCCACAAGGATGCGAAAAGAATTCAGGCCAGTTTTGCAATCAGTATACCCCAGTCCAACATCTGGCTGTAAGTGTTCACATGTAAGATATACTCATACTCCACCAAAGATCTCCAAAATCTACATCTCATTATGGCATTGGATGTTGCTCTAAGTCCAGGATCTTGTGACTAATATTGGGTACAAATGTGGTTCCTCTTGATCCAAAGACCTATGAACTGAAAAGACAACTTATCTGCCTCCCACATACCCAACATACGATGATGAAACAGGCAAAAGATAAACATTGCCCTTTAAAGAGGGGGAAGATTGGAAAGCACCTGTCTTTGACGATTCTGAAATCCTCTGGTGTACATATTCCCATTTCCCCCACTATGGAATTGGGCAATGGTCATGG
This sequence comes from Procyon lotor, assembly GCA_028646535.1. Taxonomy (NCBI): domain Eukaryota; kingdom Metazoa; phylum Chordata; class Mammalia; order Carnivora; family Procyonidae; genus Procyon; species Procyon lotor. Next base: position 3,301 of record JAQQSY010007518.1, on the reverse strand, counting down.
CAGTAGCTCATCACTCCATCATTCTCCAAGGCTCTGCCTTCTGGGACACCCTTCCTTTCCCATCACCCTCCTTAGCCACTTCTGAAGAAGACATAGGAAAATGCACCATGTGAAGCACTGGGGACCTGCTTGTAAAGCACTGGGGACCCAGAAACCTTTGAAATTGTTGAACAACTTTAATTCAGAACACTTTAGTCCAAACTGGTGGCACTTTTGCCTTTATGATTCCTTTGAAAATTTCATGGGATTACACTGGATCTGATTTGAATCCCCTCTAGTTGACGAATTCTTTCTGAGACATGCTTGGCTCTCTAGACTTATTCTCAGCTACTTTTGACATACTGTCTGCAATGGGGTGGCATCTTTAAGACTCCAGGAGCCCTATTGTCCAGCTGAGAGCATATATTAGGCACTGCCTTCATTCTTTCCAAGGTCTTAGCAAAGGATCTTATAACTACGGTCTTCATTTTTGATTTACTCAAAGCTTACATCCTTTTGGCAATGCCTTGGGTTTGATTTCTTTACTGGTTTGAGTCACTAAAGATGAGCAAGTTCTATTTTCCATCCTATCTTGTTCTGTACCCTCTGTATTCCCTCTAAATTCAGCTTGCAAGCTGGCCAGTTCTTTCTTTAGCAGTAGACAATTTTGAGTTCTGTCTGGAATTCTCATTGCTTGAATCTAAAATTCACAGGGTACATTTCTCTCTTTCAACCTACCATAGGCAATGGTTCCACCAACTGTCTTGCACTATTTAACACGAACTACCATTTTTCCAGACTCCTACAGTTTTCTGCTTATCGTCTGGCCCCTAAGCCAATGCCACATGTTTTAGGTTTTGGTTGCTGCAGCACCTCAGTTACACATACCAACCACAGTTTCAGTTAGCTCTTGCTGTGTAACAAACCACCCCCAAACTTACTTGCTTAAAACAGCAACCGTTTTTGAAGCTCATGATTCTGCAGATCAGCAGTTTGAACTGGGCTCAGCTAGATGGTTCTTCTCTTGGCTGGTCTCTTTCATTTGTCTGTGGTTAGTTGTGGGTTGATCTAGGTGGCTCTGCTCTTGGAGATGAATGTGTCCATTGGCTGGGTATTATGACCTTTCTTCATGTGTCTCGGTCTCTAGGTTTTTGTCCCATGATCCTCCAGGAAGCTTACTGGGATTATTTTAATGGTAATGCCAAAGTTCAAGGGCAATCAGCCCAATTATTCAAGAGAACAACTAAAAGTATCCAAGGCCTCTCAAAGGTAGGCTTGAAACAGGCATTCTGCCACTTCTGCTGCATTCTGTTGGACAGAACAAATCATAAGCCTGAACCATTCAGAGTGAAACTATGAAGTTATAAGGCAAAGGGCACAGATACATGGGACCACTAACTAGGGCCATTAACATAGTCAACTCTAGGAAGAGAATCTATTATATTTAAATCTCTGTACTTTGTTACAGCAACATAGTTGTCATCTAATAAGTTTACTCTGTGCCCAACAGCATGTTTGTGACCTTGCTCCTATTTCCAAATTTAACAGGAAGAAGCATTGTCCACTGGCAGATATATGCCCACCTCTGTCAAACTTCTGCATTTCTCCATTCTGGTCCTGGCTTTTGGGGCAGAAAAGGATCCTGGCAAACATGATTTTTATTATGATGCACTTAAAGCGATTAGCCTGCAGACCCAGGGAAGTGTAGCATGTCAGAGATTCCAAAATAAAAATACAAAAAAACCTATTATGGTCCCTGTTGATGATACCATCTTTAAGAAGCAATAATTTGTTTTCAGAAGACTCTCAAATGGGCTTTCCACTCAAAGCCAAGTGAGGGTGCTCTAAAATGCTTTCAATGGAGAAAATTTAAAACACTAAATATTTTTAGAAAAATATTATTGATGCCTTCTACTCTGGGCAGAATAGTGTCCTTCCCACCCCTCCCTGCCCCTACATCCCCCAGATTTATGCACTGAAATCTTAACCCCCAGGACCTGAGGATGTAACTTTCCTTGGAGAAAGGGTCTTTAAGGAGGTAATTAAATTAAGATGAGGACATTACAGTGGTCTTTAATGTAATGTGACTGATGTCTTTATAAGAAGAGAAGATTAGGACCCAGACACACACACAGAGGGAAGACCATGTGAAGAAACGGAGAGAAGATGGCCATCTACACGCCCAGGGGAGAGAAGGCAGAAGAAACCGATTTTGCCAACACCTTTGTCTCAGACTTCCAGCCTCCAGAATTGGGAGGAAATAAATTTCTTTTGTTTAAGCCCATCAGTCTGTGACACTTTGTTATGGCAGCCCCAGTAAACTACTACAATCTCTAAGATGTTAATGAATTTGGGTTCTTTTTTGGCTAGATTAGCTCACTTTGAGTGCACACAAGTCTTCTTGTCCAAATAGATAGCAGAGCTTGCTAATATTAATAACAGGATTTTGTTGAGTACTTATTATTTGCCAAATACTGTGTTTATATGTATTTTCTCCTTTTGTCCTCAAGGCAAAGCTGTAAGAAATGTCACATACCATGCCTATGGTATTATTTTATTTATTTTTATTTAAATTCAATTAGTCAACATATCATTAGTTTCAGATGTAGAGTTCAAGAATTCATCCGTTGCGTATAACACCCAGTGCTCATCACATTATGTGCGCTCTTTAAATGCCTGTCACCCAATTACCCCATCCCCCCACCCACCTCCCCTCCAGCAGCCCTCAGTTTGTTTCCTATAGTTAAGAGTCTCTCATGGTTTGTCTCCCTCTCTGATTACTTCTCATTCAGTTTTCCCTCCTTCCCCTATGATCCTCTGTGTTGTTTCTTATATTCCACATATGATGATTGAAATCATATGCAAATTGTCTTTCTCTGATTGGCTTAATTTACTCAGCATAATACCCTCCAGTTCCACCCATGTCAATTTAAATGGTAAGTATTCATCCTTTCTTAAGGTGGAGTAATATTCCATTGTTCCATATATATTCCATAATATAGTAATATTCCAATATTCCACATATATATATATATATATACACACACCACAACTTTTTTTTTTTAAAGGAAATCTTTTTTTTTTTTTAAGATTTTATTTATTTGACAGAGAGAAACACAGCGAGAGAGGGAACACAAGCAGAGGGAATGGTAGCGGGAGAAGCAGGCTTCCTGCCGAGCAAGGAGCCCGATGCGGGGCTCGATCCCAGGACCCTGGGATCATGACCCGAGCCGAAGGCAGACGCTTAACGACTGAGCCACCCAGGCGCTCCACACCACATCTTCTTTATCCATTCATCTGTCAATGGACATCCCGGCTCTTT
>JAQQSY010007517.1:0-10410 GCA_028646535.1 Procyon lotor | reverse complement strand
TTTTTTTTTTTTTTAAAGATTTTATTTATTTGACAGAGAGAAACACAGCGAGAGAGGGAACACAAGCAGAGGGAATGGTAGCGGGAGAAGCAGGCTTCCTGCCGAGCAGGGAGCCCGATGCGGGGCTCGATCCCAGGACCCTGGGATCATGACCTGAGCCGAAGGCAGACGCTTAACGACTGAGCCACCCAGGCGCCCCTCATCCAAATCCTTGAGGAGAATGGAGGAAGCAATCTCTTTGACCTCAGGCAGAGCAACTTCTTGCTAGATGCCTCTCCAAAGGCGAGGGAAACAAAAGCATAAATGAACCGTTGGGATTTCATCAAGATAGAAAGCTTTTGCTCAGCAAAGGAAACAGTCAACAAAACCAAAAGACAACGAAGCAAACAAGAGCATACATTTCCAAATGACATATCAGATAAAGGGCTAGTATCCAAAATCTAAAAGAAACTTACCAAACTCAACACTCACAGAACAAATAAACCAATCAAGACATAGGCCAAAGACATGAACATGCATTTCTCCAGAGAAGACATCCAAATGGCCAATGGACACGTAAAAAAGTGCTCAACATCCCTTGACATGAGGGAAATACAAATCAAAACCATAATGAGATACCACCTTACACCAGTCAGAAAGGCTAAAATGAACAAGTCAGGAAATGAAAGTTGTTGGCAAGAATGTGGAGAAAGGGGAACACTTTTTTTTTTTTAAGGGGAACACTTTTATACTGTTGGTGAGCATGCAAGCTGTGACGCCACCCTGGAAAACAGGGTGGAGGTTCTTCAAGAAGTTGAAAATAGGACTACCCTGCAACCCTCCAATTGCACTACTAGGTATTTATCCCAAACATACAAATGGAGCCATCTGAAAGGGCACCTGCACCCCAATGTCTATAGCAGCCATGCCCACAAGAGCCAAAGTATGCAAAGAACCCAGATGTCCATCGACAGATGAATGGATATGACAATGAATTAAATATGACGCAGCCATCAAAAAATGAAATCTTATCATTTGCAATGACATGGATAGAACTAGAGGGTATTATGCTAAGCAAGATAAGTCAATCAGAGAAGGACAATTATCATATGAGGAGTTTAAGAAACAAGACAGAGGATCCTAGGGGAAGAGAGGAAAAAAGGAACCAAGAGGAAACCAGAGAGGGAGACAAAGCATAAGAGACACTTAAACTCAGGAAACAAACTGAGGGTTTCTGAAGAGGGTGGTGGGCATTGGGGAGGATATGTGCTCTAGTGAGCGCTGTGTGCTGTGTAAAACTGAAGGATCTCAAACCCGTGCCCCTGAAACAAATAACACATTATATGATCATAATAAAAAAGAAGTGAAAGAAAAACATGTAGAATACAAATGTAAACCAAGTAAAAATAAATAAATAATGTCGCTGATAAGAAAGCAAGCAAGCAAATAAGCAAGCAAGTAAACAAACGATTAAGTGACCTGAAATCACCACATTCCAATTTCAAGCTAGGTTACAAAGCTGTTGTCATCAAAACAGTATGGTACTGGCATAAAAACAGACACACAGGTCAATGGAACACAACAGAAAGCTCGGAAACTGATCATCATAGTATTTGGCAAAGTTTATTCATTAAGATATTAAAGGTATATTTAAACTTAGCTCTGATAGAATTATTAATACTGAATGGGAATGAATAATATTTATGTCCTGTTCCAACTGTTGCTCGTCATAAATGCATTTTTTTCAAACATGCTGCTTTATATAAATATATATTATAAGGATGATTTAGAATACACATTTTTTTTTTTAAAGATTTTATTTATTTGACAGAGAGAAACACAGCGAGAGAGGGAACACAAGCAGAGGGAGTGGCAGCGGGAGAAGCAGGCTTCCCGCCGAACAAGGAGCCCGATGCAGGGCTCGATCCCAGGACCCTGGGACCATGAGCCGAGCCGAAGGCAGATGCCTAACAACTGAGCCACCCAGGCACCCCTAGAATACACATTTTTTTTTTTTTAAGATTTTATTTATTTATTTGACAGAGAGAGAGAGAGATCACAAGTAGGCAGAGAGGCAGGCAGAGAGAGAGGGGGAAGCAGGCTCCCCACTGAGCAGAGAGCCCGATGTGGGGCTCGATCCCAGGACCCTGAGATCATGACCTGAGCCGAAGGCAGAGACTTTAACCCACTGAGCCACACAAGCGCCCCTAGAATACACATTTTTAAGAGAAATTAAATGCACTTTCATAAACTTACCACGGAAAAGGAAATATAGATATCCATCATCACAACTGAGAACATCACTAAATAAGACAATCAGACAGAATCTGGTAACTGACAGAAGACTATACTACTACTTCAGGAGTTCCACCCACATGTTCAACCTGTTGAAAGCTATAGAGCTAGCTACTCATTTACAAAAACACAGATGTCAGAGAAAAGTCCTAATGAGCAGAGAAAAGTCCTAATGAGAGTACGAAGACATCATCGATGAAGTCCCCACTGCATATATTCCGACAGGAAAAATATTTTCCCAACAAATAAACTGTAAGACGAAAGAGAGAGAGAGAGAGAGAGAGAAACCTGAGAAACTCAAAAACGAACCCACAGGGGGCTCCTGGGTGGCTCAGTCGTTACGCGTCTGCCTTCCGCCCAGGTCAGGTCCCAGGGGCCTGGGATCGAGCCCCGCATCGGGCTCTCTGCTCGGCAGGAAGCCTGCTTCTCCCGCTTCCATCCCCTCTGCTTGTGTTCCCTCTCTTGCTGTGTTTCTCTCTGTCAAATAAATAAAATCTTTAAAAAAAAAAACAAAACAAAAAACCTAACCCTCACATGTGTGGTCTTAACTTATGACACAGCAGCAGAAAATATACAATGGGGAAAGGGCTGTCTCCTCAGTGAACAGTACCGGGAAACCTGGACACTAAATGCAGAAGAACGTGGCTGGATCACTCTTGCACTGCACGTGCAAGTTATGACTGGATGGATGAACGACTTGAACATAAGAACTGAATCCATAAACCTTCAAGAAGAAAACACAGATACTGGTTTTGGAGAAGAGCCTTTTGCGTGAGAAACCAAAAGCAAAGGCAACAAAAGCAAAAAATAAACAAGGGGAAGGACCTCAGACTGAAATTCCTGCATGACAAGAGAAACCATTTAAACCCTTAAAAGGCAACCTACCCGATGAGGAAAAAAATACCTGCAAATCCTCTTGCGTGAGAAGAGGCTAATATCCAAACTACACAAAACACTCCTTCAAATCCAAACAAAAACTGAATAAAAACTGGGAAGAATATATGAATAGATACTTTCCAAAGATGACATACAAGTGGCCAGCAGAAACAGAGAAAGTTGTTCCACATCACTAACTGTCATCAAGGAAACTCAAGTCAAAACCGCAGTCACCTACGGCCTCTGGGCTGTTGGAACTGCAATCATCGCAGAGACAGACACCAGGTGTGGTCAAGGATGTGTACACAAGGGGACCCTGTGCACAGCTCGTGGGAATGGAAATTGGTGCAGCTCCTGTGACAAACATATGGAGGTTCCGGAAAAAATTAATACAACTACCCCATGACCCGGTAATTCCTCTACTAAGCATTTCTTTGGAGAACATGAAAACACTCCCTCCAAAGAGAGACGCACTCCTACGTTCACTGCAGCATTATTCACAATAACCAGATGTGGAAACATTGACCTTGGGAGCATTATGCTAAGTAACTCAGACACGGAAAGACAAACACCAGGGGCTTTCGTGGATATTCCACATGGAATCCATAAAGTACTGAACGCATGCATACTGAGAACAGATTGGCGGTTGCCAGATTCAGAGAAGGAGGGAAACGGGTGAAGGGGGTCAAAGCTGCCATGTTTGAGTAATAAAATCTGTAGGTCATGGAATGTTCTGTGCGGCACGGAAACTAAAGCTAACCCTGCAGGATGGAGTACATTTTCCCCGCTATTTGAAAGTACAGTGTTCCTTGGAAACCTTTCACAGCAAAAATGGTGTAAACTGAAAAAGCAATTAGCATTCATTTCTACAGAAAAATGAATGAGCGTGCTGGGACAACAAAAAGTTTCTTTCCTTTGGCTCTTCTTAGGTCTCAGGACACAACATCCTAACAGATGCCCCAAATAAATGGAGATAAACCACAGCAGATGCTCACAGACACAATTCAAAGTGCTGGCAGCTGGATGCGGAGAGCAGTGCCCAGGAAGGACCTGGTTGGGGTGCATGCCGCCTCTGTAGTGGGTCCCCACAAAACAGTTGCTGAACGTGGTGCCCACTTGTTTACTTTTTTTATAAGAGGGAAATCCTCTTTAGGTTTCTCCCTGCTACTGGAGCTGGGTAATAACGTAGATCTTTCCAAAAAGCCAAGTGTCTTACCATGAACTTTGAGAAAAGTGGGGGAGACTTGTACTTGAAAGTTCCCGAGGGGACAGAAGTTTAAAGTTATCCTGGACACAAACATCAGCAGATCCACTGTGAAAGGCACCTTTCTCAGCAGGTGGAACATGAACTACCTCCTACCCGCAGAAATCTCCTCTTTTGCCTCGCTCAGGACAACCAACAAGAGCTGGAATACCTCTATTCCTCCTTTCTCCCATTCCCAATATGGAACCCATTGGGAAATCCTGTGAGTTCCGTCTTTAATAGGTGCCCTGAAAAGGACTAACCCCTCCTTCCAGGGCCACCTGTCTGGTCCACACTGGAGCCCATCTCTTGCCTGAGATCCTGGAAAAGCTTTATCACTGACCTCTCTAGCCCATCCTCAACCCTGTGTCATCTGTTCTCAACACTGTACCCAGGATGGCCCAGTGAAATGGGGTCCCATGGGGTCATGGCTCTGCAATGACTTTCTGTCACCTTACTGTCACCTCCCTGAGGTCATATCCTAAGCTGTCTCCTGTGGTCACAGGGCCTTCTTGCTGCTCCTGGACATACCTGGCCCTCAGGCCCTCCTGCCCCAGGGCCTTTGCATATGCTTTCCCTTCCGGTTTGAAGGATCTTGGTGTGATATCACTCCCTTGCTTTAGAACTTGACTCAAGCATCGCCTTCCTAGTGAAGTCCCACCTGGCCCCTAGGTGAATAGCAAGCTCCACACCACCTCCCCTTCAGCACCCCAGCCCTGTCTCCTGCTTTCTATTTCCAGAGAAGTTACTCACAGTCACCAGCCCACCCTGGCATGGGGGAAACAGAGGCTTACTCGGATGGTTTCACCATGGACTCCCTCCGATTTCCTAGTCCAGAGCCCCGGGGGAAAAGGTGACCAGAGCTCTTGCACGGCCAGGATGCCCGGGACAACGGGTCCCCCTACAGCTCCCTGAAGATCATCAGGAAAATGAGTCGTAAGAGGAATCCACTTGCACATGAAACCTGAAACCAGACACCTTCCTCAATTACAGGGGAGCACACACATTCTCTCCCCTTGCCTGATGCGCTCAGCTGAGAAAGCTGAGCAGAGAAGCATCCCAGGGTCCAGATCGCCCTCTGGCCAAGGTCCTGGGAAACAGGACCTCTCTCCTCCCTGCACCAGCCACCTGTGATTGACATCCGGTGTCCTCCTGTGGTAGGACAGAAAGGGGCACCTGTCCCTCTTTCCAGGGACATCATCACAAACCAGGCTTTGCTGCACGATTTTCAGGAAGTAATCTGCAGCAGTTGTAGGCCGCTCAGGGTTGGTCTCAGTGTCACACGTCAGGCCCCCTGTGGAACTAGAGCTTCAAGGAGACTGGTGTGCCGTGCGGCCTTGGAACCTAATGGCAGGAGCTGAGATTTCAGTTCCAAATGAAAACTGGCCTCTTCCACGCAGCACAGCAAAGTGGAGGGTTTCTCGTGGTTGTGGCTCTGGAAGAAGGGCTTCTGCTGGCTGGATTCACTGACCGCAGGCAGAGGACCCCTGCGGTCCTCATCGGAGGAAGCAGCGGCACACTGGACAAGATTCAATAATGCTGCCTGGGGGCTGCTTCCCACCAAGCCCCCTGCTGAGACGAGGCCTTGAGAACCTGACAGGAAGCCACTCTCCTATCACACCTGCAGGAGGAGGGCTGGCCACCACGGAGCAGAGCCCCTTCCCTGGAGCAAGCTGGCCTGCCCATTGAGAGCTCTGGCCCCTGCCACGGCCTCACAGTCTCCCAGCCTCTGATCTGACTACCCTGCCAGGCCCGCACCTGCTGACACGGTGCCTCCTAAGACCCAGAGACCCAGAGACTGCTTTCCACCCCAGCTCAATGCTACTCACAGAGAAGCAAATTCTGGTCTCAGAAACGTGTTCATCGTTAGCTCTGAAATTCCCTAGGCTTGTCTACACTGGCCCAACCAGGTGTTCCTTCCAGATCATTCCTCAAGGGCCCTAGGGTTTCAAGCCACCTTCAAGCTGCCCTTCAAAAGTCAGGAATGGGCCTGTTTAGGCAGACCAGCCAAGTGACTCTGTGTGCGGGAAAGTCGGACAACATCCTCCCTGAACACCAACGCTTCCAAGTCCAAGCCTCAAACCCTCACTCACTGGGCACGGAGCACCACGTCAGCAGGGACTCTGGTCTTTCAAATCTCTTGTGTCCTGTTCCTTAAAATCAGAATCCAAGCTCCAGTCACCACTCTATGTTCCCTTCAGAGAAGTAAGGAAAAGGATGGAATAAAGCACTACGTGGGCACAACACACTTCTACCCAAATAGAATTCCTTGGTCTTTCTCATACGGGCCGCCCTACATTCCCCATACTAATGAGAGATACCCCAAGTTCAGTCCTCATATATGTATTTGTCCTTATGTTTTTCCCTTGGATATTTGTATCTCGAAGTCAATGTCTACATTGCTTTCTTAAAATAACAAGAATACTAATGACATGGTCTCGGGAAGGTCTGGGTCTCCATAACCAGAGAACAGGGCTCTGGTTCAGATAAGGATGAAGACACAACCTCATCTCATGAAGCAAAGCCCACACCCTCAGGGATCCTGACACGCCTCACAGGGGATGAGTTCCTTTGCTCCACGGAGTTGTCCGAGTGCAAAGGATACAGGCACCCCCCAGGTTCATTCTTGTTTCTTCATAAATTCCCCAGTTCAAGTCTCAAGTGATTTACCGGGTCAGGTTTAAGAGCCCAGGATGGGCCACGAGGTGAGTAGCCCGCCCCCGCCAGGGAAGGCTAACCAGGGCTTGTGTTTCACTGGGAGCACGATGAGCCACTGGCCGGGCTCCTAAATAACCTACACTCCTCGTCCATTTTCCCCCCTCACAACGGGCACCGCACCCAGTTACAGCTCTGAGGCTGTGCTTTACTTTAAAAACTAATTTCTAATATCGGAAAGTGGTTCACAGAAGAGAAAAACATGAACCCCCACAAGGGATTCTTTTAATATTTCAGAGACTGTTTTCCCATGGTTTAATTGAATGAAGAAAGAAAAACACACAGATAGCCGCTTCCACTAGCAGGTACGATTCCCTTCACTGACTCAAAGAGCAGGAAATACAAGAGTAGCCGAGGTTCTGACAACCCGTCAATTCCATCATCCAACTTTTGAAACTTCACCCACACACCAAGAATGAAGCACAAACCAACATCTCAGCCTGGCAACATGGAGAAGTCTGAATTGGAGGGACAGGGACGGATGATGAGGTTGTGCGTGTCAGCTGAGGCCGGTGGCACAGAAGATGGTGCTGTCAGCTCTCCACGTGGGCCTCACCTGTCCTCAGCCAGGAACCTGCTCACAGCCCTGGCCTGTCCCAACTGTCACACGGGGGACACACAGCCACCCCTGGAGTCAGCCCTCCCCACACCCTCCTGCAGAATGCACTCCGCTCTCCTCCGGGACCCCTGTCAGCTCCAACCAGACCTGGAACTCCCCTGTCTGCGGCGAAGCTCCAGGATCCCCCCACCTTCTTCCAAAATTACACCGGCCCAAGGCTTTCATGAGAAAGGCAGAAGGCTACCTCCTGCATGGTTAACACTTACTTTCCTCTTCTGTCGTATTTCTCTGCAGTTACCTTCCTACCTGTGCAAACTGTAAGTAACGTATCAATGGAACGTGAACCTGCTCTTGAGATCTGAATCTCTCATTGCTGCTTTCCGAGGACTCCTTATGCAATAAGGAACTAGTGGATCCTACCACAGTGTGTTTGAAAACCATCATCTACACTCTAGTAGAGCCAAAATCACCAGATTTTAACCTCACTCTTCATGAAGTAGAACATGGTCTTTTCTTTTCTTCATTGACTTAAACTCCACTTAGTTTCCAAGCAGTGTTCATTCCTTTGCTTCAGCTGTAGGATTTAGTGATTCCTCACCTGCATACCTTAGCTGGTGCTCATCACAACAAGTGCCCTCCCTAATAGCCATCACCCATTCACCCCTTCCCCCCACGCACCTGCCCTCCAGCAACCCTCGGTTTGTTCTTAAGATTAAATCTGTTTCCTCGTTTGCTGATATCCCCCCTCACTTTGTTCTTTTGTTTTCTTTCTGAAATTCCCTTTGAGTGAAGTCATAGAGTATTTGTCTTTCCTTACTGATTTTGCTTAGCTTAATCCACTCTAGATCCATCCACATCCTCACAGATGGTAAGATTCCATTGTATGTATATCTCCCACATCTTCTTTCTCCATTCATCAGCGCAAGGACATTAGGACTCCCTCCTTAGTTTCCCCCCAAAGACTCTCCTTCTGACTTCACCACAAATGAAACTACAGAGAAATTGCAGCACGTCTAAATATCTAGATACACTTGGTTAAACTAGAAAGTCAAGCTTAACTTTTATTTCCCCCCAAATATGTTTATTTTATTTTTTCAGTGTTACAGGATTAATTGTTCATGCACCACACCCAGTGCTCCATGCAATACGTGCCCTCCTCAGTACCCACCACCAGGCTCACCCAACCCCCCACCTCCTCCCCTCCAAAACCCTCAGTTTGTTGCTCAAAGTCCACAGTCTCTCATGGTTCATCGCCCCCTCTGATTTCTCCCCATTCCTCTTTCCCTTCCTTCTCACAACACCCTCCATGTTTTTCCTTATGTTCCACAGGTGAGACCATAAGATAATTGGCTGTCTCCGCTTGACTTATTTCACTCTGCATAATCTCTTCCAGTCCCATCCATGTTGATACAAAAGTTGGATATTCCTCCTTTCTAATGGAGGCATAATATTCCATTGTATATATGGACCATATCTTCTTTATCCATCCATCTGTTGAAGGGCATTTTGGTTCTTTCCACAGTTTGGTGATTGTGGCCATCGCTGCTATGAACATTGAGGTACATGTGGCCCTTCTTTGTAATGCATCTGTCAAGCCTAACTTTTAAAGAGTAAAAGGCTACTTGGAATCATTTTAAATTTTCCCTCTGCCCTCATTGTAACTCTTTGGATGAAAAGACTAATCAGTTATGAAACATCACCTTTGAAAAATGACAAGACACCATCCAAGTCTGTATCTGACCACAAAAAGCCACCTGACTCTACATGCTGTCTGCTCCACCATATCTTAGGCCGAATGGAATAAACACTGTTAGATGAAGGAACAAATAACATGTCAAAAACACACAGAGTAAATCTCATCTTCCCTTTCTAATAAAAGTGATTTCCTCGGAAAGAGATGTTCAAAACACCTTCGTAGGCAAGAAATGAACAGAGCGAATGGGATCCCCTGCAACGTTCTACTTGCAGGGAAACTAAGGAACTCTTGCACTGAATCCAGATGGCTGGCAGCTACTTAAGTTTTACTTTGTGGCTCAACTAGAGAAAAGAGGAAAGCCCAGGAGGTTTGAGGTTAAAGAGAAGTTTTACCTCCAGTCCTGACATGGATGAGACATCGCCCCAATGTACCTGCTCCTTTCTCTGAATGCCGACGTCCGGGACAAGCTGCAGGACGGACTCAGACGCTGATTTCAAAACTTCAGGTCTCCTGGAGCCAGAGTGGGGGAATGAGATAAGAAGGCACCTCCCACCTAGGGCTTTGGATGAAAAAAAGCCTTATGGTACTCCCACCTACCTGCTCTAGTTCCTGGGAGAAGGGGAGACACGTGCGTGTTTCTTAAGTAGTAATCAGCTTAAAAAAAAAAAAAAAGTAGTAATCAGCTTCATTCTAAAGTAGACCAATGCCAGAGTCCTTTTCGGAGAAGTGAAATTACTCTTCCAAAAAACGCTCAACTTACCGGTTCCAAGTGCAACCTGAGTGGGGTCCGGTTTCCACCAGCCTCCAGGCCCCCACGTGGAGGACCCTCCCGCGCAATCCTGACAGCCCATTACCACCATCCCTGGGGACACGGGGTACCATGCTGAGTTGGCGACTGCTCTCGGGTTGCTACCGCCACACCCGAGCCTGGGGGAACAGAGACTACACAGCTCATCACTGCCTCCGCTAGAAGCAAGCTGCACTGCCCACCTTGCAGCGGCTCTCACGCAGCGCCTCACCACTGCCCTCAGTGCAGACAAACTGCAC
>JAQQSY010007516.1:0-10413 GCA_028646535.1 Procyon lotor | reverse complement strand
TCCACACTCAGTGGAGAGCCTGCTTGAGATTCTTTCTCTCCCTCTCTCTTTCTCCTCCTCTCCCCACTCACACGTGTTCTCTCTAAAATAAATAAAATCTTTTTTAAAAGGGGGTAAGGGGGAGAAACTGATATATATGTATTATATATAGATATGCATATATATATAAGGGGGAAGTGTTAAGAGACATAATAACCAAATATAATATATGAAGATCTTTTTTGGATCTTAATTTAAATAAATCAGTTAGAAACAGATATTCAGCAGCTGCCAAAAAGAATAAGGAAGATCTCTGTGAACTGTGATTTCTAAAATATATTGTTAATCGAAAAAAGTAAACTGTAGGGATACCTGGGTGGCTCAGTCGGCTAAAGCATCTGCCTTTGGCTCAGGTCATGATCCCAAGGTCCTGGGATCAAGCCCCACATCAGGTTCTCTGCTCAGCAGAAAGCCCGCTTCTCCCTTCCCCACTCCCCCTGCTTGTGTTCCCACTCTCACTGTGTCTCTCTCTGTCAAATAAATAAATAAAATCTTTCCCCCAAAAAAAATAAATAAAAGAGTATACCTAGTATACTACTTTGTATGTAAGGAGAAGAAAATAACATAGGTGTCGTTTAATTTTGCAAAAATAAAACAAAAAAATTTTTTTAATAAAACAAAAATTAACAAAATAGGTTAACTACCATGGGGTGGGGGTGGCAAAGTGAAAAGGCTAGGGAGAGAAGGATACTTAATACACCTTTTTGTATAGTTTTGACTTTTAGACTTACATTAATAAACAAGAATAGGGGAGACATAAAAATACAAAGAGAAGCAAATCCAACTATATTTCAAATGAGTAAAATAACCACAATGAAAAGAAAAAGGATAAATTCAAGTAACTTTTAAATACAGTACTTTGACTATATGCTCTCAAACTGAAGATAAAAAGAACTGCAAATCTCATACTCTTCTTAGATTTGTTTTTACTAGGGAATAGGAGAAAAGAAATTATGAAGCTATTTTTTGTATATTGTAGGACGGAGCAAATTAGCATACATATTCTTTTCAAGCCAGCATTTTCACTGTAAAAGAAATGGAAAACAAAGAATGGGGAAAGGTAAAGAAGAGCCCTAAAGGGCTGGATAAGAACTAAAGGTGTCAGTATAAAAACTCATGATTTCTAGCTCTGTCTTCTAAAAGGGCCTATAGAAGCAATAACACTCTAGTAGCAATGAGCAAACCTAGCACCCAGATTCTGGATTCTTTTCTTTTCTTTTTTAAGATCCTACCTACTTTGAGAGAGAAAAAGCACAAGTGGGGGGAGGGGCAGAGGGAAAGGGAGAAACATTCCCTACTGAGCACAAAGGCCCAACCTAATGAAGTGGGACTTGATCCCAGCACCCCAAGATTATGACCTGAGCCAAAGTCAGAAGCTTAACTGACTGAGCCACCCAGGCAACCCCAGATTTTGGTTTCTAAGTACCATTCCTCAGTAAGAGAAACCAGGTCTCCTTGAAAAATAGCTGATTTCAGGGTAGAGATAGTGAAGGAAACAGATGGATCCGGAACATCTTATTCCAAAGTAAGGAAGCAAACATATAATGCGAGCATGTAAAAAAAAAAAAAAAACAAACAGGACCAAGGGGTGCCTGGGTGGCTTAGTTAGCTAACCATCTGTTTCAGCTCAGGTTATAGTCTCAGGGTTATGGGATCTAGCCACACAGCTAGGGCTCCATGCTGAGGAGAGTCTGCTTGGGATTCTTTTCCCTTCCCTCTCCCCCCCGGACTCTTCCCCTAACCTTGTGCACACACATGATCTCTCGCTCTCTCTCAAATAAATAAAATCTAGAAACTTCCTTTCTAGAAGGAAGGAAGGGAGGAAAGAAAGTAGGAAGGAAGGAAGGATAGACTGACCAAGATTGATGGCCAAATCCAATAGGTCAAATCTGAGACACTCTTAGCATCAAAATAAAGATGAGCAACAGGTTACAATCTATTAAATAAAAAATAAATGAGGCCACACTGATTTGAGGGTAGATGTGGAAAATCACCATTCTGCAACTATCATAGTTAAAACTGATTAGGGATGAACCATCAACAGATGCTAAACCAGGCAGAGGGAGAGGGAGGATTCTGATAAAGCACAGGATATTTACATAATCTGGAGGTAGTGCCCCATAATTGCAGCTGACCCTTGAACACAGGTGCTAACTATGAGGATCCACTCATACAAAGATTTTTTAAAAACAGATACAGTATATTACGGTAAATGTATTTTCTCTTAGAATTTTATTAATGACATTTTCTTTTCTCTAGCTTATTATATTATGGTCCAGCATATAATACATACAACATACAAAATGTGTTATTTATGTTATCGGTAAGGCATGGCCAACTGTAGGATATTAGTAGTTCAGTTTTCCATGGTCAGCAGATTTCCAACTGCACAGGAGTGTGGGTTAGCACCCCTAACCCCTGCGTGCTTTAAAGATCAACTGTACTTAATTTGCAAAAAAGGGGAAGATAATAGTAAACAGGACAAAAAATATATTATATTTAATATATGAAAAATATTTAATATATGAAAGCGATGAAAGATATAACATATATTTAATAAATATTAAATATATAAGAAATGACAGTGGAGAAAGATTAACATCTTAACCTCTAAGAGGGAGAAATTATGCTCCTCTGATTGTGATAATTTGAAAAAGACATAACATTATTTCTATAGTAGTCCAACCAAAAACTTCAAACCTAACTCTATTCAAGAAGAAACTAATTCATATTGAAGACTTTAAGGCTATTAGTCCTTAAAAATATCAATATGATGAGAAACAAAGGCTCAAGAATTATTCAAAGTTAAAGAAGATTAACAATAAAAGACAACTAAATGAAATGAAAAATTCTAAACTGTATCTTGTACTAGAAAAGGAAATTAGTTGTATATTATCGTGACACTTGACATAACTGGAAATACGGACTACAGTATAGATAAAAGTAACGTATCAACGTTAAACTTGAGGAATTTGATAAATGTACTTGTTTACATAAAAGAGTATCATTGCTCTTAGGAAATACATATACTACTTGAAGAGTAAGGCAGAAAGAGGCATGATGCATGCAATCCACTCTCAAATAGTTCAGGAAAAACAATGTGTGCACATGCATAAACAGAAGGAAAAAGTATGCGTAAAATATAAACAAGTGGGCAAACTGGGTAAAAGTATAGGAGTTCTTTAGTATTATGTTTGCAATTTTTCCATAAACCTGAATTTCAAATTCAAAAAAGAGGAAAACTGAATATGATAGGGTATTAAATAACATTAAGGAATTAATGTTATTTTTGGTGGTATATTGTAATCCTATTATGGGTTTGGGTTTTTTTTTTAAGGGTGCTTACCTCTCCTAGCTATGAAAGATACAGCATATAATTAAGTATTTATGCCAGGAATTTGCTTTAAAATACTTCAGAAGGGGGCGCCTGGGTGGGCTCAATATGTTAAGCATCTGCCTTTGGCAGAGGTCAGGATCCCAGGGTCCTGGAATCAGCTCCCTGCTCAGTAGGGAGTCTGCTTCTCTCTCTCCCTCTGCACCTAACCCTACTCTTGCTAACTCCCTCTCTCAAACAAATAAATAAAATCTTTAACAAATAATAAATAAAATACGTCAGAAGTATGGTCATATATTAGCCTTTCAACTAAAATGTAAAGGATAAAAAGATGGCTCAAGGTGTAAAGACAGAGTTCTATAGGATTTGATGATGATGGATGGTCTTTCATCTTTTGGAACTCTAAAAGATGTTCTCACCTCCTGTTTCACGGCAAAGATTATTTCTGCTTCAGAGTGAACTGGCAGTCAAAACCTAATGGTACAGATGATAAACATCACGAAACAATGAAATGAGTTAATGTTAAAAAGAAACAAAAAACTCAATTACACTCACAAAATAGGTTAGGAGGAAAAATGTTGTCTTACCCCAAGAAAGTACCTTTATTCAAAACCCACTGGCGAACGCAATTTCCAGAGAATAATTCAACTTCTGTTTTTTCCCACCAGAGACGAGCCTAAGAAATCGCATCTAGGGGCGCCTGGGTGGCTCAGTGGGTTAAAGCTCAGGGTCCTGGGATCAAACCCCCACATCGGGCTCTCTGCTCGGCAGGGAGCCTGCTTCCCCCTATCTTTCTCCCTGCCTCTCTCTACCTACTTGTGATCTCTCTCTCTGTGTGTCCAATAAATAAATAAAATCTTAAAAAAAGAAATCGCATCTATTCCTCTGTGCTCAATTTATACTAAAGAAGGTCAAAGAAGTTTCCCCACGACCACCTCGCCAAAGTCACTGGGTCATCTCCAGGGAGGGGTTTTCTACCCGACCCGCGGCGCAGGCTGGGTAGGGAGGGCGGCCTTCTCCCGGGTGGGGTGCTCACCGCGGCGCCCCCCTGGACGGCCCGGGGCTGGCGCACGACGGGGGTCGTCCCACGCCGGCTGGGGGGCGACCCGGCCCCCGGAGCTCCCGCGCCTCGGTGGGCCCAAGGATGCTGCGGCGTCCCGGGGAGGCTGGGGAGGGCCGAGCGCGAGGGAAGGACGAGGGGAGGGGAGGGGTGCGGCGGGCGGGGGGGTGGTGGTGAAGGAGGTCGCGGACCCGCACGACGCGAGGGTGGAAGTAGCGACCGAGGAGCCCGCGGACGGCGGCGGCCGGGCGGTGCCGGGAGGGGGCTGGGTCGTGAGCGGCCGGAATCTGCGGGCAGTTACCTCCGCCGGGGCCCCGCCCGTCCGAGGCGAGGAAGGCGCGGCGAGGCGGAGGACGAAACGGGCGGCGTGGCGAGGAGGCGAGCGGGCGAGCGCCAGGGCCCAGCCGGGCGCCCAGACGCGACTCTGTGCCCTGGCGACGGCGGAGGGCGGGGAAGGAGACGCGGGCACCGCCGGGCGCCTGCTCCCAACGGGCCGGGAGCGCGGGCGGGAAGCTCGCGATGCTCCTCCCTCCCTCCTCCTTCTCATCCTGGCGCTCCGCGTTCCCGCCCCTGGTTTTCCGAGCCGCCGGGAGCTCCCGGCTCCAGGCTTCCGCCTCCCGCGGCGGCGCTCCCCGCGGTCTCGTCCGCTTCCGCCGCGGGTTCGTCCCTTCGAGTCGCTGCAGACGCTCCCCTCTCGAGGCCCCCGGAGCTGCGCCGCGCTTTTCGGGGAACTGCTTAATAACCGACTGATGTGTAACTCCGGCTTGTCACCTCCCTTGTGGAGACCTCCCTGGACCCGTCTTTAAAAGGGTCGCGCGCGGCTCTTCACAGATCTGGTGGGCAATCTGCAGCGCTCAGGACAGCGTCTGTACTCGCCGTGCGAGTGACTTGTGTAGAGACTCAGTTGGCTTCCCTTGCCCCGGTCCTGGTTCCGCTGACTGACTGGGGACAGGGGTCACCAACAAGCCGCTCTCGAGCTCTGTCTAGCCTGGAAAAGCATTTTTTCTGTAACTTAAATTCTAATGCCTTAGGCGGTGGCATGCTCCGTCTCCCTCCTCGCCCTCCTCTTCACACGTTGATGTCTGGTTGGGGGACTTTTGTATTCTACAATGTTTCTTTTTTGAGCATTTGCGTCATTCTCCATTTACACTATAGTAACATTACTGAAGTTCTCATAAACATTTGTATACAATCTAGTTTTATTCTTTAATATCAGAAACAATGAGTCAATATATATTTGTAAGGTTTTGATTTAGTGTTTCTCAATTCTGGATGCATATTAGAATTATTTGGAGAGCTGCTTCTTTTTTTTTTTTTTTTAAGATTTTATTTGTTTATTTGACGGAGAGAGAGATCACAAGCAGGCAGAGAGGCAGCAGAGAGAGAGAGGAGGAAGCAGGCTCCTTGCTGAGCAGAGAGCCTGATGCGGGGCTCAATCCCAGGACACTGAGATCATGACCTGAGCTGAAGGCAGAGACTTAACCCACTGAACAACCCAGGCGCCCCTGTTTGGAGAGCTTCTAAAAAATATTGGCACCTGGGGTCCACTACTGAAGATTCTGATTTGAATGAAACGGGATAGACGCCGTGTCTTGCATTTAGAAGTTCCCCAGGTCTAGTAGTGCCTGGGTGGCTCAGTCCCTTGAGTGTGGACTCTTGGTTTGGATCGGGTCGTAATCTCAGGGTACTGAGAGGAGTCCCAGGTCAAGATGGCTGTGAGTGTGGAGCCTGTTTGAGATTTTCTCCCTCTCCCTCTGCACCTCCCCCGGCTTGTGCTCTGTCTCTATCTCTTCCTCTCTCTCAAATAAATAAGTGAAATTTCTAGAAGTTCCCCAGGTCCTTATTGGAATTAAAATTTTAAAAAATAAATAAAAAGGATCACACTTAAAAAATAAAACTGAGCCTAGGTGGCTCAGTCCTTAAGCATCTGCCTTTGACTCAGGTCATGATCCCAGGGTCCTGGGATGTAGCCCCACATCAGGCTAACTGCTCCTGGGAAAGCCTGCTTCTCCCTTTCCCACTCCCCCTGCTTGTGTTCCCTCTCTCCTGTTTTGTGTCTCTGTCAAATAAGTAAAATAAAATCTTTAATAATAATAATAATAATTCCCCAGGTGGTTCAAATGTGACATCAAGGTAGAGCCTGATATGTATATTACAAAATTGACATTCTCTCTCTTTTTTTTTTAAGATTTTGTTTATTTATTTGAGAGAGAGAGAAAGAGTGAGAGATCACAAGTACGCAGAGAGGCAGGCAGAGAGAGAGGAGGAAGCAGGCTCCCCGACGAGCAGAGAGCCCCATGTGGGGCTCAATCCCAGAACCCTGAGATCATGACCTGAGCCAAAGGCAGAGGCTTTAACCCACTGAGCCACCCAGGTGCCCCACAAAATTGACATTCTTAATCATAATACTAATTCACAGGCTTCCAGCATCATGAACATTGTATATTGTCCTCATTTGAAAAATCTTTGTCGAGGGGCACCTGGGTGGCTCAGTCGTTAAGCGGCTGCCTTCGGCCCAGGTCAGATCCCGGGGGCCTGGGATCGAGCCCCGCATCGGGCTCTCCGCTCTGCAGGAAGCCTGCTTCTCCCGCTGCCATTCCCTCTGCTTGTGTTCCCTCTCTCGCTGTGTTTCTCGCTGTCAAATAAATAAAATCTTTAAAAAAAAAAAAAAAAAAAAATCTTTGTCGAATGGGTGACAATGATAACTCATTATCTCAATATGCATTTTTGATTTTTGGGGAGATTGAACATTTTTCAAATATTTACTATTCATTTGTAGTTCTCTTTTTATGAATTGTCTCTTTCTATTCCCTGATCATTTGTTCAATTGCATTGTTCAAGTTTTTATTACTGTAAATAATAATTATTATTATTTTTTAAAGACTTTACTTATTTATTTGACAGAGAGGAGAAAGATCACAAGCAGGCAGAGAGAGAAGGGGAAGCAGGCTCCCTGCTGAGCAGAGAGCCCGATGTGGGGCTCGATCCCAGGACCCTGAGATCATGACCTGAGCTGAAGGCAGAGGCTTTAACCCACTGAGCCACCCAGGCGCCCCACTGTAAATAATTATTTATGAGAATTAATTATTCTGCCAAATAGAGCAAATCTGTCATTTACTTTTTAATTCTGTTGATGTAAGTTATATGAAAATATGAAATAGCCCTCTTTTTATAAAGTTTTTTTATTATTCTTATCCTCATTTAAACCAAATGTCAGCTAATGTCACTATACTTTTTTTATTTCTCACTGGAATATCAAAAATGCATATAAAGATTTATTTATTTCAGAGAGAGAGCACACCCACATGCGGTGTCAGGAGGAGGGATGGGGGAGAGAGAGAGAATCCCAAGGAGACTCTGCACTGAGAGTGGAGCTCTTCTTACCACCCCCAGATCATGACCTGAGGCAAAACCAAGAGTCAGAGGCTTAACCAACTAAGCTACCCATGGGCTCGAGAATACCAGTTCTTATAAGAATGTCGGAGGGGTGGGAAAAAACCAAAAGAAAACCTAGGAAGGATGAATATAGGAAGGAGTAGCCAACCATGTGAAAATCCAAGTAAGGTCAAATAAAAATAAGCCTCAGCATTCCCACAGCAGTAGTTTTGGTATTTTATATAGTTATAGGGCCATAAAATAACTAAAATCCTTTCAGTAGCAGATAATAAAATCAAATCTGACTAGCTTGAGCAAGAGAGGGAATTTATGGTAGAGATTCTGGTGTATCCCACAGAATCTAAGAGAGTGGTCTCAACAACCAGTCCTTGGGAGGAACTGGAATCAAGACAGATCATGGGCATTCTCTGTAGAACAGTACTCTTCCAGTAGAAATTTCTGTAATGGTGAAAAGGTTCTATGTCTGCTCAGCCCAAAATAGCAGCCATTAGCCTATTTAACTAACAATGAATAAGGAACATGTTGTAAGAATAAAAAAAAAAAAAATGACTTAAAATGGTATTTCTCAACCATTAAGGTACATATGAATCACTTGAGACACTTATCAAAATGCAGATTTTGACTCAGTAGGTTTGGGGTAGGTGGAGCCTTGAGATCTGCTTTCCTAACAAGCTTCCAGTGATGCCACAGTTCACGTCCTTGGACCATACTTTGAATAGCATGTAGTTTCAGATTCAGTAGAGAAAATGGCAGTTGAGCTACATCTATTTGTTATGGTGATTAAGAGTCTAAGTTTGGTGGGGTGCCTTGGTGGCGCCCTAGGTTAACCGTGGGACTCTGGGTTTTGGCTCAGGTTGTGATCTTGGTGTGGTGATCTTGGAGTTGTGATCTTGGGGTTGTGAGATCAAGCCCCACATCACACCCCACATCACACCCCACTCCACACTCAGCGCAGAGTCTACTTAAGATGTTTTTTCCTCGGGGTACCTGGGTGGCTCAGTCGTTAAGCGTCTGCCTTCGGCCCAGGTCAGATCCCAGGGGCCTGGGATGGAGCCCCGCATCGGGCTCTCTGCTCTGCAGGAAGCCTGCTTCTCCTGCTACCATTCCCTCTGCTTGTGTTCCCTCTCTCGCTGTGTTTCTCTCTGTCAAACAAATAAAATCTTTAAAAAAAAAAAAAAAAAGATGTTTTTTTCCTCTCCCTTAGCCCCTCCCCCTCTCAAATAAATAAGTAAATCTTTTGAAAAGAAAAGAAAAGGGAGCCCAGATTTGGACGTTAGACATCCTATGTTTAATTCCAAACTCTATGATTTACCGGCTGCTTTAAATTGCTTATCTACCAGCTGCTTTAAATTGCGCCTGGGTGGCTCAGTGGGTTAAGGCCTCTCTGCCTTCAGCTCAGGTCATGATCTCAGGGTCCTGGGATAGAGACCCGCCTGGGGCTCTATGCTCAGCGGGGAGCCTGCTTTCCCCCACCCTCTCTCTGTCTGCCTCTCTGCTTGCTTGTGATCTCTCTCTGTCAAATAAAGAAATAAAAATGTTTAATAAATAAATAAATAAATTGCTTATCTTTAAGCAAGACCTTTAAGATCTTTAGTAACAGAGAACCTAAACTGGATTTAACAATTAAAGCCAAACATTAAATGATTGGCACATTAATGTAGGGATTCAGAAGGTTTCTTGCAAGTTTTGATCAGGTGGGGCTTTGGTTCTATTTTTCTCTAATTCTCTTCACTTGCCCTTTGTCTTCAGGCTGGTTTCTTTTGTGGTAAAGTGAGAAGGTGGCAAATCTACCATTTTACAAAGAAAATGTAGTTTATAATCTTTTCTGTAATTGAATATTCTTCTATATTCTACCCCCACATGTAACAGGGAAAGTCTTTGTCTTGACAATTAATAGTACTTCCATTTCTTCTTTGGTAAGAATTTCAAATAAAGGCTGTATCTTGTGGATTTTCTTTTTCTCATTCTACTTAATCTACAAGGTAGATTCATCGTGATGGTGGGAGGAGGGGTTACATGCTCTAAAGGCAATGGGGGAGAGAGTACTTGTGTTCAAGCTTAGTTTTCCATATTGTTACCCACTGCTTCAGGGTGTTTGGTTTGCTCCTTTTTTTTTTTTTTTTAAGATTTTATTTATTTATTTGATTAAAGATTTTATTTATTTATTTGACAGAGAGAGAGAGATCACAAGTAGGCAGAGAGACAGGCAGAGAGAGGAAGAAGTAGGCTCCCTGCTGAGCAGAGAGCCCAATGTGGGGCTCGATCCCAGGACCCTGAGATCATGACCTGAGCCAAAGGCAGAGGCTTTAACCCACTGAGCCACCCAGGCGCCCCTGGTTTGCTCCTGATCTCTTAGGTTGGCATCTACTATGGTACAGCTAGTAAGCCTTTTTCTTCCTTGATGGTGCTATATTGTCCACTAAGGCTCAGCCTTTGTCTTTCCATTCCGTGTCTCTTCAGTGGGTCCCCTTGCTCTCAGCTTCCCCAGAGTATGTGAGCTCTATGCCTCCAACTTGACATAAGAGCTGAGAGAAGTTCAGTTCCTTTCCCTATCATATTACCATGTTTTTGTTTTTGTTTTTAA
>JAQQSY010007515.1:0-10413 GCA_028646535.1 Procyon lotor | reverse complement strand
ACCAAAAGACAACTGACAGAATGGGAGAAGATATTCGCAAATGACATATCAGATAAAGGGCTAGTATCCAAAATCTATAAAGAACTTCTCAAACTCAACACCCAAAGAAACTTTAGTATTTTTACTGAATGCTTGTTGTTTGGGAATTTTCCCAGAATGAAGGTATTTTAATCTTCTCTGTCCCCCCAATTTTCTTCTTTACAGAAGTATTTATCATGATGATGATGACATTTTGAGTTACTGTTTATCAGGTGGTTTCACCAACATCTATCTCACTGATTCCAATTCTATCTGGAACAGGACAGACTTTTTTAATATTTATCCCTAACGGGATGGGAATTGTGCAGGTCTCATGGTTTCCTCTTGATTTTTCAGTGAGAACTCTGAGACCAAAGGAGTCAGTTTTCTGATTGAGACCCAGTGCCTCTCCCTTGCCTCGCGCTGCCTCCGTTAATCACCCGAGACACAAGTTGTCCTCAAACAGAAAATAAAAGAAGGGAAAACCGAGGCAGTGTATAGGGCCTTAGTTATCAAGTTCCTCTGTCAGAGGTTCCACAGCTTCCTGGGGACAAAGTTCCAGCTCGGGTGGATATTTGTAATGGTGGAGTAGAAAAAAAAATCAGTAGAGCAAAGCGTAGATGACTGTGTGAGCCCCATATGGCGTCTTCGTTTTCCTTGGAACCACCTTTAACAAAGCAAGAGAGAGGTCAGTTTCCTTTTCATAATCCGTTTGATCTCATCCAGCGTATAAACACAGTATTATCATTTCTTCGTGGAATCAATAAGAAATAGGAAGGAAATACTTGAATCCTTGAGTCCTTGGAATCCCACGTGCTTTTTACACTGACGGCACATGGAAACTCAGTGGGAAGTGGCACCTTCCCTGGGAGGCCATGGGCAGGGCAGGGCCCCCAGGCCCGCATGCCTGTGTTTGGCAAGGCGGCAGGGCGACTGCGGTGTTCGCTTTGACAATATCGGAAGCGTAGTCCTAGCACTCATGAGAACGGCCAACCACTGAGGGCAGAGAACTTTCTAGGACATGTACTAGACTCGAAGCGCCATGAGGGCTAGGACTGAGCTTGTCTTATTTCTTGCTCTATTTTTAATGACTGGCACAGTGCCGACTCTTGAATGAACGAAAGGACCGTGGGTGAAATGGATGCGATCGCTATCTCTGAGGTGGTTGTACGTCGTTTTTTTTTCATAGCAGATCTCCAAATTCTGGTGTGCATTGCCCACGGACGACACAGCACCTCTGGGCAGGTCGGTGTGCCCGGCAGCCACACGCGGCTAGTGGCTCTCGGGTAGGTAGCATGGGGCTCGATGGCTGGGATTTAAGACTGACTCTGCCGCCAACATAAGTCACCAGGTAGACAACCCGTTGCGAGTTCTCTTCCTTCTCGGCCAGCTCTCTGGAAGCCTGAATTCCAACTTAGAACTCTGAGTCCCCTTATCAAAGAGGAAACAGACAGCAGAGATACCTGGCTCCCACTTACTTCACCAAAGCAGCTACCGTTACCTTCATGCACAATCCAGATAATTTGGCTGATGAAATGGCGTAGATTTTATTTGCCCTCGTCCCCTTCTCCCAGAGGTATGCACCTACAGTACTCGTCCCCTTCTCCCAGAGGTATGCACCTACAGTACTGTCGGCACCATCACTAGAAGCGCTGAGAGGCTACGTTAAGACATAATAACAGATAATAGGCTTTTCAGCAGCTACAACTTGGCCTGTTTTCTGGTGGCCGGGGTGGATGGCAGAGAAACTTGCCGCCAGGCCAACCTCTCCCGGTGGGGCCTGAGATGTCCCGGTGGGGAGCAAGTGATCCTAATTTGGCTTCTGATTAGATACTTGACTGCCAAGCAAAGCAGCCAGAGACCGAAAACAAAACAAACAACAAGGACAACAGCAAAAACCCTTAAGTGTTCAGGATCGGGACCAGTCCACGTCACGCAACATGATACAAAATTGTGCCCTACTCGAGGGCGCTCAACCCAGGCGTAGCAAAACACATGTCCAGCGTTCCCTCCGGGGATTTGTGTCCACCCGGAGGAAGTGGTACGTTGTTGAATTCTGAACAAGGATACTCGTGGAGCGTTGGTGGACCTCTAGGACCTAAGCAGTCATGTTCAACACTCAAGGTCTGGCTAGAAGGAGGAGCTCCCTCCTGTTAACGCTATAAAAAAAATATCAACAATAGCAACGGAAAAGCAACCCTGACTAGAAGCCCCTTTTAAGGAGTCTGGTGTTTCCCAGCCCACGAAGGAGGAAAATTCCCCTCGGCTCGTGTCAGTTGGAGCCTTGAAGACATGGAGTCAAGGAGGAGTAGGAGTTCCCTCGCACTCTCCTGCTTGGGCTCCCCGCCGGCTCTCGGCTGCTGTTGGCCATGGAATTGGCCCTTGCTGCTAGTCACCACTGGTGGCCATGCATGCAGGTCTAGATGCTGGCGGGGGGGGCAGGGGGGTGTCGGGGAGCACGCCCAGCTACAGTCAAGGGAACAAAGCATAAATTCCCAATTTTCATACAGATTCTGGATATTTTGTGATAATCATGTTGCTTTAATACAACTGGCCTGAGAGTTTCGAGCCCATTATTTTATAAAATGAAGATGGGGTCGTGGATAAAACTACACTATAAAATGTGGTACTTCTAAGAAATGCAGAAAATTTAGAGAAGAATTAAAATGCCCCCTTTCCACAGATGACCTCTGTCAAAAATTTGGTATACGTATGTGTCTGTGGCTGTGCACAGTTGTGTCTTTCTTTTTTTCAAGATAGGATTGTAGTGTACAAAGGGAATCAACAACTTCTGATGTGAATAAATATATATCATCTTTCATGTGGATACATACAGATCTCACTTTATTATTTTTTTAAGATTTTATTTATTTATTTGACAGAGCACAAGGAGGCAGAGCGGCAGGCAGAGGGAGAGGGAGAAGCAGGCTCCCCACTGAGCAAGGAGCCAGATGTAGGACTTGATCCCAGGACCCTGGAATCATGACCTGAGCTGAAGTCATATGCTTAACTGACTGAGCCACCCAGACACCCCTATAGATCTCACTTTAACGGGAACAGAATTTCATTTCGCAGACACATTTTATGAATCCCATATCGGCTTTTGAAAAATTTTCATTATCCTACAGCTTTAATCCTTTTGAAGCTTAGTTCAAACTTTTACAAATTCAGTTTGAGTGTTTCTTTTAAAAACGGTCAAAAAATTTTTATAAACAATGATGTTTTCAACATAAAAATAAATGTCTAAAAATGTCTTTTAATAGCCCACATTGTGTGATGGTTAGGAGAGTTGATGTGGGAACAAAAGCAATTATTCCAAATATAAAATTATCTAGTTGATTCTTCTATTTCTTGAAATAGAGGAGGAAAGGCGGAACAGAACTCCTTTGTTTTGCCAAAATGTTTTAGTCAGCCCTGAGAATAAAATGTGGTTTTGAGAGAAATCAGAAGACCTTGGTTGTCACCTACTGCCCACCTCACTGCAGCACCGAATTCTTGTGGTTTGTCTTGAGTTTGTCACCTGCCCTTTCTACACGCTCATTTCTTGTGCTACAGGGAGGAATAATAATAGTAGTTATTTGCTCCACCAAGATATAATAAGGCTCAAATGATACAGTGCATGCGTAAGTACATTGAACTTCCGTTATTACACTAAACGAAGCATTATTTCCATATTATTCTTATTATGTATAAATCCACATGGTTAGATGACCAGAGGAATTTGATGGACCAGCCATTTATTTATACACCAATGATGTTTTCTTGAAACTGTTTGTAGAAAATCGGTTACACTACTAGCAGATAAGGCAAGCTCGATTTCAAACTAACCGGAAGTGCTCATTACTCTTCTAATCACAAGTTAACACTCTCACTTTATAGACGTGTATAGCCCTTTGTTTTTGTTTTCTGTTGCCATGTGACAAATGACTACAAACCTTGTGGTTTATTAGTTTACACTTCCAGAGGTCAGCTTGGGCATGTGGTCAGGTTCTCCGGGGTCTTTTTTTTTTTTTTTTTAAGATTTTATTTATTTATTTGACAGAGAGAGAGAGAGATCACAAGTAGGCAGAGAGGCAGAGAGAGAGAGAGAGAGAGAGGGAAGGAGACTCCCCACTTAGCAGAGAGCCCGATGTGGGGCTCGATCCCAGGACCCTGAGATCATGACCCGAGGTGAAGGCAGAGGCTTTTACCCACTGAGCCACCCAGGCACGTCTCCTGTCAGGGTTGTAAGGCTGAAATCAAGGTATCAGTTGGGCTGTGATTATTTTGGGAAGTTTGGGGAAAGAATCTGCTTCCAAACTCCAAACTCGTTCAGATTATTAGCCATCTTCAGTCCCTTGCAGTTTTAGGACTGAGGTCCCCCTTTCCTGGGGGGCTCTCAGCAGGGGACCACTGTCAGCTTCTAGAAACCATCTACCTTTGGCCACATGGCCCTCAAAGCCAGCAGGTGAATGTCCCTTGTGCCAAATACCTCTCACACTTGCCTTGTCTCTGACCACAAGGCCCTAATTTAGTGGCCTTCTGTGATTAGGTCGGGCTCACCCAAATCGTCTCCTTATATTAAGGTCTATTGGTTTGGGACCTGATCGCATCTGTGAGATCGCTTTGCAGCAGCACTTAGATTGGTGTTTGCTTGAATAAGTAGGAGAAGGTATGTGTACCCACGGGGTGGGAATCTGGGGGACATCTTAGTATTCTGCCTACCACACCCCCCAAATCCAAGGTTCTTCTCTTCCAGGGATTCAAGGGACTACTCTTGTTCTCTGAATAGAGAGACTCCAACCCTACCCCAGTGCAAGAGTCATTAGTAGGTCTGTGTTCTAGAGAGCTGGGAGATGATATTTGATTACTGAAGTTCTAACTTCATGATGATAATCTCCTCTTAGCAGGCCCACGAGAACAGGCTTAGAAATCAGATACACAGGGGCGCCCGGGTGGCTCAGTCGGTCAAGCATCCGACTCCTGATTTCAGCTCAGGTCATGATCTCAGGGTTGACAAGATGGAGCCCGTGTTGGGCTCTGCGCTGGGCATGGAACCTGCTTCCAATTATCTCTGCTCCTCCCCTGACCTCTCTCCCTCTCTTAAAGAAAGGAAAAGGAAAACAAATCAGATATATAGAGTTCAGTATACCCACACCTGCATGAGTTGGGCAACGTACGTAATCTACTAGATTTCTGTTGCTTATCTTCCTGTAAAATAGTGAATGTTCAAGGTCAACCTGTTTGACAAGGGTTGGAAGTAGGAATGTGTGTGTAACAAGCTTGGGTACGGCACCTGGGTTTAAGTGCAAAACGAATAATAAATCAGTGTTGCTTCAGTGGGGAGGAAAACAAAGAAAATGCGGATTTAGGTTATTTTTTCTCTTGGATTTTTAAAATTAAATCCACCATCCAGCAGAAGCGCTGATTCCGCCTTTTTAGTGCTTTTACTGAAAGTGATATCCCATAACAATATCATTTTTAATGAATATATTATTTATATTTTTAGCTTACTTGAAGAATAGTAGTTCCAAACTTGGCAAACTCCAAACAAAGATTTCGTTTTCCCCAAATAAGTGTTTCTTTCTACCTCTGTGCAAATGAATATATACACAACACTAAAGACTGAAAAAAAAATTGGCTTTTGATAAACATTAAATATATTTGATAAAAATGCATGTGCTATTTTCATCAGAGATCCTTAGAATGTGATTGAATCTCCTTTAAAGTATACACAATAATCACGAATCACATTTTACATGTTAGGAAGATGGGAACTGAGGAACAAACCAGACCCATGCAGGGCTCCCATCATTTCAGGAAATATTGGCCAGGAAGAGAGGGCTATAAAACCACATCATAACTTGGTTGCTTCACCAAATTCCTGAAAGCTAATATATCCAAACACACAGCTTACTTATCTGAGCAAATTGTTCTATTAGAACAATAGATTGCTACCTAGATAAACAGTTTGCTTATAAACAACAGTTCACTTCTTGAGACTGTCTCATTCCTGGTCAGTTCCTTGCCTGAACTTCAGCCACTTGAGATCAGACCCCAAAGCCCCACAAATAGCCTCCTGAACCCTCTTCCTGAGTCACTGAGACACAGTCAAGGTTACATTCTTCCTTCCTCTTGTAGATTTAGTGACGTTAGCTTTGCTTAGTCAGTAGAGCTTTTTGGTGGGTCTTCTGGGGGGAGTCCACAGTCGATGTTAATTACCATATCCACCATTTTTTTTTTTTAAAGATTTTATTTATTTGACAGAGACACAAAAGGCAGAGGGGCAGACAGAGAGAGAGGGGGAAGCAGGCTCCCCGCCCAGCAGAGAGCCCGATGCGGGGCTCGATCCCAGGACCCTGAGATCACGACCTGAGCTGAAGGCAGAGTCTTTAACCCACTGAGTCACCCAGGTGCCCCCATATCCACCATTTCTAATTTGGAAAATTTTCATTAAAGAAAAGCAGTCATCTAATAGATCTCCCTGGCTTCCCAGTGGACTGTGTTATAAACACTTTGAGAAGCACATATAGCATAAGCTTTTAATTCTGGGGGACACCTTGTTATATCAAGCAAAGGAGCTGCGCTTTAATTTTCAAGAAAATCATCAAATTTTAGTGTAAATTCTTTAAGGATGAAGGTCACATATTTATTTTTATGTCTGCCGGGTCTTGTCTATATCAGCACTAAATAAATTCTTATTGATGGATAAGGATTAATTTTCTTAAAGATTTTGTTTATTTGCCAGAGAGCAAGAGAAAGATAGCACTAGCAGGGGGAGCGGCAGGCAGAGAGGGAGAAGCAGGCTCCCCACTGAGCAGGGAGCCCAATGAAGGACTCGATCCCAGGACCGTGAAATCATGACCTGAGTCTAAGGCAGATGCTTAACCGACTGAGCCACCCAGGCATCCCTGAAGGATTTAAGGCAACTCCTCTTTCTAAAATTCTCTGGAAAAAAACAAAACAAAAAGCACATTTTATTTGTATTTAGATCACATCCTGAAGGACCCAAAGTAGTGAAGAACTCCACGTCATCCCCAAAATAGCTGGCAAGCTTTACATACACACAGTAATGAAGCTTGACAATTCGTCAGCTACTTTTTACAAGCACTCTGGAAGCAGGAGTTATTGAAAAAGGGGCGCTAGAAGCAGAGCTAACAGTGGATTTGTACACAGATCATCCACGTGGAATGCCGAGAGAAGAGAAAGAAAAACTTTACTAGCGAAACAGCAAATCGTCCACCATTTGGGGAACAAGCCTCATTTATTCCATGTGCTTTCTCATAAATATAACATCAGAGTGAGATTTCAGTCTATGAAATGGGGCAGCTAATGATTTCGCATCATAAAACGTGAATGACACTTATCATATAATGGAATAATTAATTAGGATTAAAATCGAGCTAGTTTCTTTTCTGGCTTCACTGTTAACTAGCTGTGTGGTTTGGGGTAAAGTTATGCAATCTATAAAATCTTCAATTTCATAGTCTTAACGGCAGATTAACAATGCTTGACATTGTTTATTTCACAGTGATTTTGTGAAATTGAACAAGATAGAATCACATCATTTTGGGGTTGAAAAGGAGTTAGTGGTTATTTAGTCTAATTAGAGCTTTAAATGAAAAAGTGCTTTAAAGAAAAATATCTAGTACTGTATGTGGCATTTTTAAACCCATCAGACCTTCTGATTTTTAACTCATTCTGAACGATTCCTCCAATTATTTATATATTTGTTTTCCCAAGAGAGTTGCTTTAACCCTACTCATGCATCACTCAGTCTGGGGTCTGGAATTTAGCAGAGATCCACATCATGAATGCATTCAGTCTCCGTGAATGATTAAGTGAAAAACAAAATCTTGACCTTTGAGTAGACCAGCCTCACTTTCTCCTGATTCACTCACTCTCTTTTGTGTTAATTTGGCTTGCATATCCATAAACTAGTTATAATGACCTCATTCTACCACTCTGAGCTGTTAGGATAATTGAGGTGAAGACAGAAATTGCCAGAAGATAAGAACGGAAGTTGCTAAGGAGGTTTTTCTGAAAGTGTCATGAAACTGATGCTCTTAGGAGCTCGGGAGGCCAAGTCACCACAAATAGTGGATTCTGGAGTATTTTTAGAGCGCTCAGGGTCTATGCCTTGTGTACTAATTTTTCAACTAATTAACTTTGTAGGTGTACCCTTGTAAAGCTACTTTGTGCATACTTTCTTGTGTTGCTGATCACATGATGCCTTATAAACGTTAAGCGTACTTTGATGATCTCTGCGGTCTTCCAGATATCAGCACTGTGAGGTCTGTGGGTACTCTAATTGAGGAAAACTGAGTTGTTGAAGGTTATTTGACTCTACTCTAAATGACCTATGTGTGCGAATGAATTTTTAAAAATAAATTTTCCGTATTTTCCTTTATTTTTATGCTGATACCAGGGTACTTGAAGATAGCCTTTATTTATTTTTTCTTTCTAATTTACATAGGCCTGAAAACCAATTAGGCAAGCCTGCAGAATTACATGGAAAATTCAAAAGATAGTCATTAATTCCCTGAGGGAATCTACCACATCATATTCATCATATTGTTTCGTTAGGTTTGGCTGGTCAGTCTTTTAAATTCTGTTCATTCATTCAATAAATATTTGCCAAGTACTTAGGTGCTTTAGTGAGCGTGGGAGTATGAAAGACATTCAGGACACAGTGTTTTAGAAACACGAAGTTGCTAGATTTATATGCCAAAAAAATAAAATGTCATTGTACGGTTTTTAAGGAAATAAATATGATCTAGGTTAGCAACAACTCAGAATCTAGTTAAAATTTTGCAGCTGCAAGTAATAGTCTCTAATCCATTTGTGTTGTTTCCTGTGTCACAGTCACAATTAGACATATTATAATCAGAGTTAATTTTATATCCTGGTGTCTTTGAGTTACCAGGAGCTCAATCTCATTCCTCTCTGAGAACAATTAAATGAATTGACAGTGGAAAGATTCCAGCTCCATATAAGGAAGAACTTGTTAACAATTGGAGCCTCCCAAAAATGGAATGTACTGATTTGCTCATTAGCTTCATTTTCCTACACACGTAGGAAAATGTTACCATTTTGTATACAAAGTATACAAAGTTACCATTTGTATAACTTTGGTGGTCCAGTAAAACCTTCCTGTACCATTGTACCACCATCCTATGAACCGCTGTGAAGCAAGTTATCTTTGATTGCTCAATTTACTGAATTTCAAGTTGATACAGTAGTCCACTGAAAATATGATTTTGATTGTCATCAAAACAATTTCATGTTTGCTCAGATTTGAAGTAGCCTGCACATTTAACCAGGCTCCTTTTGATGTTTTTATTTCACTTATTCGTACAATGTTTTACACAACAAGGTCAAAGAGAGAATCTTCTGTGAATTTCGTATAGGTATCTCTCCAATTGACTTTTCCAGAGTGGTAGTTACCTAAATTTTAAGTGTACCCACCTTATAACAATACTGTCTAATTCGAATTTCGTTGTCTTACTCAGGGGTGTGTTCTCAGAATATGTGTCAAATACTGCCTGAAACCAAGATAAGAATTACTTGCAGGTAAATGATTTTCTAAAGCAGAAAGGAAACGGGCCATGAGATCACTGTTATTAACCACTTTCTCACATAACTGAATGCGATTTATTTGGTGCATTCAAATAAATGGTTCGTGACCGAACCATTTTGATGTCTTAATTCCTCTTTTATAAATTGCAATAAGTTTTGTCCTTTAGGCTAATTATTTCTAGGAAGCAGGGGGATTTCAGTGAGTGGGGCATTTGATGCTTCCCAAAGCAAGGAAGGAAGAAATCAAATAACCCCCCTTTTTTGGCAGGGAAACTGTGCAGGCACATTTCAGGGGATCTCTGAAGGGGTAGGAAGCAGTGGATTCTCATACACCCTTATGAGATCTGATGCTCGGGTCTGCATTCATGTCAGCATTGCGTACAGAGAATCATCAGGTGTGAGGAGAACAAATGGGACTGTGTGTGAGAGAGAAAGATGGTGGAAAGAGGGTCAAATGATCATGGAAGTGACAAAAAGAAAGTGGGCTTTTAGAGGACAAAGCGAGTGAACAGAATCACCATCCCTGATTTTAGCGTTTGTCATCTCTACTAAGTCCCATTTCTTCTTGGCAGCCACCTTTTCACCATTGATAAAAATATGGCGAACAACGCAACGAATGAACCAGACAGAATGAATGGGGAAGGCGTAGGTATCCCAGCTGAACTACAAGGTCATTTGATGTTTCAAGCCAACCTGATGGAATGTTCTGGTTTTAGAAGATGTCACTAGGTCCCTCATGAAGTGAGTCTGCCAGCCTTCTAACAAGATTTTCCCTTTCCCAAAGCAACACTCTGCATCGTCAATTAAGCCTTTCCTTGATTTCTTTTCTTGTGGGTT
>JAQQSY010007514.1:0-10413 GCA_028646535.1 Procyon lotor | reverse complement strand
TTTTTTTTTTTTTTTAAAGATTTTGTTTATTTGACAGAGAGAAACACAGCGAGAGAGGGAACACAAGCAGAGGGAATGGTAGCGGGAGAAGCAGGCTTCCTGCTGAGCAGGGAGCCCGATGCGGGGCTCGATCCCAGGCCCCTGGGATCTGACCTGGGCCGAAGGCAGACGCTTAACGACTGAGCCACCCAGGCGCCCCAAAATCCTGCTTTTTTTATGCACTTTAAATTTACAACTGAAAACTCCCATTTTGATCCACTTAAAGTATGGCAGGTATATTTTAAACAAAGCTTTTGGGATGGACCTTTCATTTGTACATTTTCTAGGGAATTAATCAGGTTATCCTTTCTTGTCCCAAATAATTAT
Organism: Procyon lotor; assembly: GCA_028646535.1. Lineage (NCBI taxonomy): Eukaryota > Metazoa > Chordata > Mammalia > Carnivora > Procyonidae > Procyon > Procyon lotor. Next base: position 10,047 of record JAQQSY010007514.1, on the reverse strand, counting down.
CATGCACCTGCTTTATGCAGGAACTTTGCTTGGCACTTTAGAGGAATGGAAGTTGAATCGGTTTTGCTTTGGAGGAGTCAGGAAAACAGATGCGAGGCTACAGGTGAGCCCCAGTAAGGAGGACAGATCACTCTTGGGCTGACCTTGTATCATTTGCCCAGTGAGTGGTCCAGATGACAGATGCTCTCAGCCTTCTCCATATGGAGAGAACCCTGAGTGAATTGGAAACAGTGTGGCATTGTCATGAAGGGTATTGGATTGAGATGTCAGAGAAGGAGAGCCGGGTCCCACTGCTGATGTTTAATGACATGTCACAACTCTCTCCTCTTTTCTGGGCTTCATTTCTCTCTTGTGGAGAGACTAGGTTGGATTTGACCGTTTCTATCAGATATACATAGGATTTACATCATAATGCATACATGCATTAGTCATTCACCTGATTTTAATATTTCATAGTTTTAGGGGAATACTTATTCTAATACTACAGAGTAAATTAAGCAAAGAAATAAATACCTAACTCTTTGTAAAAGTTTGTTTGCTTCATAACATTTCTCTTTATTTGCTCACATAGGACTCCCCTTTTTACTTGTTTATTTTATGACTCCCCTTTTTATTTAAAGTTTACATTGCTAATGGTAAACAGAGGGCATGTAATTGTAGATCAGGCCATATCCATAATCTGTTAAGTGATCTCATGCTTCCAAGAAAAATGGCAAATTCATATACTCAGCTTGGGTTCCAGTTTTGCTCGTAAGATAATAACTGTTCAGAAAGGGTTTGATATCAGTCGATACGTATTGACTAAACCCTGTGATTGGTATAAAAAATGTGAGTTGCAGTCCTTGTCTTAAAGGTGCAGGCAGGTTTATTTCTGTCTCATGTAAAAGAAATTCAGTGGTAATAATACTAGCCAGCATGCATATCCATTATCATGTACCAGGAGCCATTGTACATACAGTATTCATTTTGATCTTACAATAATCTCATAATAAAGTAAGCACTGTTGTTGTTCCATTTTACAAAGGGTAAACTGAGGCACGGGGAGGTGAAGTGACTTGCCCAGGGGTCAACCAGCTAGTAGGTTGCAGAATCAGGATTCCAAGCGAGGCAGTCTGGGTCCACGCTGTGCTCGTAACCCACATATTATCCTGCCTGCCGAGCTGGTGTGGCGTCATACTCATTAGGAAGGCAAGCTTCTGTCTTCTCTGCCGTCTTCATCCTCATTCCAGGCAGCAGGATAGGAGAAGATGAAGGACACACCTTTCTCCTTCTGGAATTTTCCTAGAAAGCACACTTCCTAGAAATAGCGCTTTTGCTATTTCTTTGGCCCAAACTTGGTCACGTGACGACACCTAACTGTAGGAAAGGCTGGGAGGTATCCCCGTAACAGGGGTCCATATACTAACACAAAAGGAAAAATAGATTTGGGGAATCAGGCTCTGCCACGTTTCCAAAACAGATTCTTCATTTGGAGTTCATTTGTTTATGCCTTGGATAGTGCGTGCCAGGAGCTGTAGGATGACTAAGACAAGAAACTAAGTAAAGCTGAGCTTCTGGAGGATAGCAGCTGATAATGGGACAGAAGGCTCTGCATGGTGGGACAGGGAAGGAGGGTTTCAGACCTGACAGGTGGAAGTTAATACAGACGTGTAAAGAGAGCCATAAAGGTTATTCACGGAGATACCCAGAAATGACCATGATTAAGATTTTAGTGTGTGCTTTGGCTTACTACTTTTAAAGACTAACCCCTGCTCTCCCTAATCATACCTTCCTTGGGAAAGCCTATCTTTGCTGCCATACTCAGTGTTTCTAAGGGACGAATGAGCTGCCTCCCTAGTGTCATGGCCTTTATCAAGTACTTATTACCGTTGTACTTAACATTTAACTGTATGGTTTGATGCCCAGACTCTCCTTGGACTGTAAACGCCATAGTAGCAGCAACAGTGACTTGCTGTTTGGTTTTGGCTTTCCATCGTTTTCTTGGCATGTCGCATAGATATTGGCACACAGTAGGGTCTGTAAATTTTTGTTGAAAGTGATTTCCAAAATATTACCAAGATAGTAGGCACATTCTCAGTCAATCTTTTTTTCTCCCTGCAGTGACAACAGGAAGAAAAGCCATGACCATTGTACTTTCATTTATGTTCTTTGCTAAACCATTCACGTTTCAGTGAGTACTTTTTAATTGAACAAGTTTCTCTACTTGTAGATACCTGGTTTCATATTTCCTCCTAAGCAGCCTTAATTTCTTTAAAAAAAACCTCTATTTCGTCTGGAGCCCTAGTTTATTGATGTATCTTCTGCTATTTCAGAAATTTAATTATTTTGAAGAAATCGTATCATACATTTAAATTGCCTAACCAGAGTCCCGGTGTGATTGTGACCCCATTCCCAATATAAATGAATGAGTGATGTCTTGAGATTAAGGGATTCCACCTTGCCCTGATACATACACACATACATATGAAACCATATATATACGTATGGTTTTTAAAGTTGTTACTTGTCCCCCTCTCCCATAAAGGATTTGAGGTAGTTTATGCTGTAAGTTTATTTAGTTTATGACTTCCCGTAAAACATTCACTATTTTCTCAACCATCTAGTATGCATTTGAAATCAGTGTCATTTAAATTTATGCTGCTTAGGAACTGAGAAGATTCAGACTTAGAAATTATCAATGTATAGGCTTAAAGATAACCACGAGATGAATTTCAGTCAGTTTATTGTTTTCTATAAATTAGTTTCTCTTTCCCCGTGTGCTAGGTGTACATTACAACAATCTCTGCCGGTTCCCCTGCTTTCTCAGAATGTGCACCTTTTTATCTCATTGCTACTCAACTGGGATAAACAGTTGGACTGCCATTGGCAGATTGACGTACTTGGTGCTTTAAGTGTATCTTAGAGTGTTGATTAGGATGTGGATTTGAATTTGCTGTTACCTTTAAAGTTCAGATGAACTGCATTTAGTATTTTGTAAAGTCTCTCTATATACTTAACATAAATGAGATGGAATTCTGTCTAATCTGATCTAACAATACGATTTTTAATTTTAATGCTATTATAGGTCTCCAAAAGCAAAATTTTATTTTATTAGAGAATTATTATGAACTTATCACCAAGTTCTGTGGTTAACAATAAATTGTTACCTTCTACTAATATTTTTCTCCTTCTTTCTCTTCTCAGGTACGTGTGGTCTGGTTTGTTAGTTGTCCTTGGTATATTTCTCAATGTTTACAGCAAAAATATGGATAAAATAAGACTGCCATCACTGTATGATTTGATAAACAAAACAGTGGAAATGAGAAAGTCAAGGACGTTGGCACAAACTGTATAGGCAGTGATTCATCCTGCTTAAAATAGAATTCTAAGGGAACTATCATCAAATGATTAATTTTCCAAAGGGATTATTATAAACACCAAAGGATCTGAAGGCATGCTATCCGTTTGTGGATGGGTCACCTCTGAAGTCAGCCTCTTCCGCAGAGCACTTGTTTAACTGCTTGACTTCTGAAGCAGTCATGGGAGCCACATCTGCCACACCTTAGAATAAAATGTCAGTGTGTGAAGGACTAATTCTTAGCAGTCTGTTGAGAATTTCACTGGAAATGGACCATGTTGCAAAACTAATTGAATATCATTATGACATTTCAAGGAAATTGATATAATAATATCAATTAATAGATTGTTTGGTCTTCATTCATTTTGGTGGTATTATTTAAATGATTCTCTGTTATAAGAGTGAACAGATGATTTAAAGTCTAGAAAGAATAACTTCATTATAAATAAAAATTATTCTGATTTTTTTTTAATAAATGCGTTGTTAGAATTTTGTTATAAAGAAGGAAGTGAAGGTTGTAGTAAGGCTTTGTATAAACTCCAGACCTTAGACTTTTCTCTGATCATTTAAAAATACTCTTTAGAGAAAACATGATTTAAGTTTTCCGTGGAATATTTTCCATGGAATTATAACAAAAGGAGTCATCACCCTGCATCCTGTAAGTATGTATCACAAGAAAAACTTGTTACTATCCATCAAAGAAGTGCTAAAAGATTTAATGATTTGGATTTTTTAATTAAAGAAAAAATAATTCATGTCTTAAGTTATAATAAATTAATAAAATTATAGTTTTTTTCATAAAACTGAAATTTAATTTGACAGCTTGAAGACTAAATAGGGTAAATGTAAGAAACACAGGTAGATTTTAGCAAATCTATATAATAGGTTGTTTGCACAGGTTTGAGTTGAAACTCATAAAGCTTTTGGCCATTACATTTTAGCAGTGAGGTTTGCAATTGCTTCCAGTGCATTAAAAAAATCCCCTCAATCTTCTCTTTCAGTATAAGTCATTCCAGTTAAAACAGGTTAGTTTCTGCCTTCCTGGTGATATTACTTAGATTTTAGGAGTAATGATATATTTGGAATACTTAATCTCATTCTTAAAATTCCATTGTATTCTGATGGTGACTTTACAAGCACGTGCATATGTGGATACAACAGAGCCTGTAATAATTTAGGGATTTAGCATAAGGAATTCTGACTGATTTTCATTTGTCATGTATTAAAATACTGTAGGGGTATTTTTCCCCAAGTGGTGATCATTTTTAAATTTTCATGTTTTAAAATGAAAGGAATTTTAGTTGGCACTTCATTATGCCTTCTTAAACTCTAAAGACAGTAAGGATTTGTGCTTTAAAATGATTTTCCAAGTTCTTGGTAAAAGATTATGATGTTAACTTTTCAAGGCATAACTTTTATGCCCACACTTTTCTAATTTTTTACCTTTGCCTACTAAGAATTCTTCCTCCCACCCCCTACTTTTAAGGAGTTTAGCTCAAAAATTGATTTGCCAGCCAGTATGATTTGCCAGTATAATTTGCCATTTATACTCCCATTTCTGTTTTGTTTTTGTTTTTACCTGACATCAAATGAAAGTGAACCTCATCTCACTTATTTGTGTCCATGGAGTACTCTTCTTTTTTTTTTAAGATTTTATTTATTTGAGAGAGAAAGTGAGAGAGAGCATGAGAGGAGAGAAGGTCAGAGGGAGAAGCAGACTCCCCGTGGAGCTGGGAGCCCGATGCGGGACTAGATCCCAGGACTCCAGGATCATGATCTGAGCCGAAGGCAGTTGCTTAACCAACTGAGCCACCCAGGCGCCCTGAGTACTCTTCTTAATAGTACTGAATAGTGTGAAACCCTATAATTTCTATAGTAGAAGAAATCAACATTTGTATGTATACTTTGTGTCACGTTTTATAATAACATTCATAAGTATTATGTCATTGCAACAAATACGAGGAATAAATAAAATTAATAAGGGAATTAAAAGTAGTAAATGCTAAAATCACTAAAATTTAAGTGCTCGTTAGGTGCCAGGCACTATTCTAAGTGAAATGTTCAATAAATTACTTAACTCTCACAACATTTCTATGAGAGCAAGTATTGTCCTCATTTTACAGATGAGGACACTGTGGCCAGTTAGGTGACATTGCTAACCTTACATGGCTGGAAAGAACCAGAGCTGTCTGTCAAGCATCCTAGTCCCAGAGTCAGGCTCTTAATCAACTATGTAGCCTCTCTAAGTTGATGTGATTATGCTCATGGTATCGCAGATACAGAGGTTGAGGACCAGAGTAAGTACTTACCAGCTCACGATTAACTGGATTTTTTTTTTTTTTTTTAAGATTTTACTTATTTATTTGACACACAGAGATCACAGGTAGGCAGAGAGGCAGAGAGAGGGGGGAAGCAGGCTTCCTGCTGAGCAGAGAGCCCGATGCGGGGCTCGATCCCAGGACCCTGAGATCACAACCTGAGCCGAAGACAAAGGCTTTAACCCACCGAGCCACCCAGGTGCCCCGATTAACTGGATTTCAAACGCAGTTCCATCATACCCCTAAGTGTATTTTCCGTCTGCCATACCCTGGTGTGGTCTATCTATCTATCATCTACCATGATAGATACCGTACGTATCTATCATACGATGAGCATAGAAGTAGCCCAAAGTAACATAATTGATGAAATACTTTTAGTAAAGAGTTTATGAGACATACTTTAATGAATAGGCAAGGATCGTTTATTGGAACATTAAATATGCAAATATGCAAAAAATGCAGATACATGTATCAGTTTAAGCAGTATGTAGTTTATGCAGTATGTAGATATTATTGTTTCTTCACTGGTGTTCGTATTCGGTGTCTATCACATAGTAGGCACCCAGTAAATACCTGTATCATACAAGACTAGTGATCAAAGAATACTGTTAGGCCAAAAATTGCACTGGATGATATATGTTCTGAATTCTGCCATCTTCTGTTCCCTTTTTGGCATAATCAGTGCAACAGCAAAGTAACAGCAGAAGAATCTGGCCGTCCCCCGTGGATCGTTGTATTAGATTTGACCTTGACGGAAGCCAGCCTAGCCACAATCCTCAGGAAGGCCAACTTGTATAATGAGGAATTTAGCTGGCATTTAGCTCCCCCAAGGAGCTTCTCATCTTGGGGGTTTCCCAAGTGATGGGCATGTCTTTGATATTTATGGTGGGTCCCTAGATAGTTCCAAAGTGGGGGCTGGCCATGCCGGAACGACTAACCCTGTGACCAACTACAGAGTTGGGGCTTTGAGCCTCGTGATGTCAGTCCAGCCTCCAGAGAAGAGCAGGGTTCGTGTCAGTGATTCAGCAAGCGTGGGTCTGTAGTGGGCCTTAAGGGAAATGACACAGGAAGGCTCAGGAGAGCTGCTCAGGTTGGAGATGCACATTGATGTCCCCGGACAGTGATGTGTCCCGAGGATGTGGAAGCTTAGCATCTGTAACCCGCCCAGACCCTGCCCCTGGGGTGGTTCTTGTGTCTTGCCCTGATTTGGGAACTTGATAAGAAAACGAGTGGGAACTATAGCACTTCCCTGAGTTCTGTGAATTATTGTGGCACCCTAGAACCTGACCCTCGGGGCAGAGTGGGGACTGCCCACTTTGTACCCGGTGGGTAACAAGTACAAGTGGCCTGGGATCCTGAGAGCTTGCAGCCAGTGTCGGAAGTGAGGACAATCTCGTGGAGACTCTGCCCACGAAACTGGACCAAATCCGGGTTGTCAGACCTGCACTGCCCGCTTTATGCTGAACATGTTTTTTAAAATAACTATGAGCATTCTCGGGCTATCCTCTCAGTCTCTTGATTTTCTCAAGTGCTTTTTATCTTATATCCACTTTACATTCTCAATTCTTCCTGGGTCAAAGAGCACAGAATTCTAGAAAATCTGACCAGGATAATGGGCCAATAAGAGGGCTTAGCATAATGAAAATATTTTTGCATTCCAGTATCAATATTTGCCCTTTTAAGTTATCAAACTGTCACGTTATGCATATGATGCCCAAAACCTTTGTGTGCTTTCTTCCTAATTAAGCACATGACAAGTTTTTTTTTTTCCATTATGTGTTTGAGCAAATTTTTTTCCCCTATTTTCACTAACTCTGCTTTTCATGGGTCCCTAGTAAATGTTCTTGTACTTGCCCATCGAGCCAACTGTCTTAATGTTTTTAACAAATAGTGTAGCATCACTGACTTGACTGCTCTATTTTTACTTCAGCATAATTTACTCATCCATTCTCACTGGCCACATATGAGCGACGCATTATACTAGATGCTGCGGTTGCAAAAAAAATAAAATACAACCCTCACTCTTAACACTCATTCTAAAGAAGATTTACTGTGATTGCTATATAAAAATACATAAAATGGTGTTTTCTTCCAGTCATGGGGTATCTTATTAGCCTTAATTCCCCACAGTGGTAGTGTTTCCAAAATTTAAAGTGCATATGAGTCACCCAAGGATATTCTTTAAAAAGATTTTAATTTAATAGGATTGCATTGGAGCTGAGACTTCGCTCTAAGGAGATGCCCCTGCTGTTGGTCTGTGGACCACACTTGAGTATCCAAGTCTTGGAGTACTGTTTTCCATGTCCTGTTTTCACTGTTGGGGCATCTTAAACTATTTGAATAACTTCCACCTGATTCCCTTCCATTCACTTTTCAAACTTCCCATTCTGTGTAACCCTGACACTCATTAACATCCCTGAGTCTCTTTTTGCAAACCGATCGAAAAGCTCACCATGTTGCAGAGTTGCTAACATAAGTGAAAAGAGTTCTTTAATCATTGCAGGTGTATGAAAGATTTAATATTCATTACTTTCTCCATAAATGTTACTTTTTTTTTTTAAATCTTCACGAAACTAAGATAAACCCATAATTTCCTACCAGTCATGGTCTGTTGTTTTAATTTCATGGCATGTAGTTAGAATACTTTTTATGCTATTTTGTAACATTATGAAGAAAATGTTCACTTCAGTGATTTACTCCTGCTTCAGAATGAACTGTGTATTACAAGGAGTTCGGGAAGTAGGACTTAACACTTAAGGGATTCTTCTGAGACTTTAATCACAAAAATGTGTTTTATTAAATATCTTAATCCTATGATACCCCCCAAATTTCTAAAACATAATTAATTAGTCCATTTGAATCAGTTTAACACAATTGATAAGATTTAAATAGATGAAATAAGTAAAATGTGGATAATTATTCACAATAGACAATGATAGAAATGAGACCTTGGAGTCATTATTATAGATTTCCTTGCAGGACTCATCTCCCACTTTTTTTTTCTCTTAATACCAGTCACAATGAAAGGAATAAAAAGCAGATTAGTTCAAGTGTATATTGTGCTTTATTTCTGACTCAACAGAATATGAACATTTGGGGATTGATTTTTTTATACGTTCTGGGAAAAAAAGTATCTTAATTTTAATTGCATAGGATTTTTTGTATACATATATATAAACATATATATGTATGTATATATATGTATGTGTGTGTATACACACACACACCAGGGATGACTCATAAAGTCAGATAATCATCTTTTCTCTAGTTTCTAACCACATTTTAATTGATATAATGTTGGTCTGCAATATATGCCAATCTTAGTGATGTAGGAAAGATGTTAGGGTCAAAACCAACAGCCAAGAAAGAATTCTTGAGACGTCTTTGGCACAAAAAGGTGGTTTTATTAAAACATGGAGACAGGATCCGTGGGCAGAAAGAGCAGCACTGGGGTCATGAGGAGTAGCTGATTATATGCTTTCAAGCTGGGAGGGGGTTAGGAATAGCATTAAGTCTCTAAAGAATTTTGGAAGCAAGGTTTCCAGGACCTTGAGGTGGCGAGCTATCATTTATTACTGTCGAATAAAACCTTAGTCACAAGACCCTCCAGACTTATATCGGTGGGTCACATGCTTGGGGGTGACGGCCAACATATTTTCTTAGGGGATAGAGATAGGGGAATTTACCAAAGGAAATTTTATATGTTAAAATAGACTCACGGGGTCATGGGTGTTGGCTAAGATTGCCTTTTGCCCTTAGCAAAATATTAACAACGAGGCAGCTGAGTTCCTAGAGGAATGTCATTCTGCCTATTTCAAGGACTTGTAAATGGGCTGTGAGTAGTAATGAAATTTAAATTTTCTTTTGCCTTTGTTTCCCACACCATCAGGTCTGTTGATATTTGAACAACTCTCACGAAATCAAAGAAGTTGAATGAAATGTCTTAAGGTTTGCTCTAATACGATGGGGTGGGGCTGGGGGTAATTTACTGTAAAATGCCTACAAACACATCCACGGTCAGTTCAAGCCTATCTTTATCTATCTATCTATCTATCTATCTATCTATCTATCTATCTATCTATCTATCTACCTATCTATTTGAGAGAGAGAAAGAGAGAGAGGGAGCACGAGTGGGGGAAGGGGCAGAGGCAGAGGGAGAAGCAGATTCCTCGCTGAGCAGGGAGCCGGACCCAGGGCTCCATCCCAGGACCCGGGATCATGACCTGAGACGAAGTCAGGTACTTAAGTGACTGAGCCAACCAGGTGTCCCTCTAACCTATCTTTAAACCACTAGGCATTGTCGTGGGATTCAGGAGAGGCTTGCACCAGATGAGTGCAGTGCCGCTGCAGACATGGGGGGGCTCCTGGAGCTAGTGCACAGTCATGGGACTC
>JAQQSY010007513.1:0-10414 GCA_028646535.1 Procyon lotor | reverse complement strand
ATTTGCCCCAGGGTACATGTCTGTGAATCTTCGGGCTTACACATTTCACAGCACTTAACAGCACATACCCTCCCCATTGTCCACAACCCAGCCACCCTATCCCTACCCCACCACCCACCCCCGGCCACCCTTAGTTCATTTCTTGAGTCTAGGAGTCTCTTATGGTTTGTCTCCCTGCCCATCCCTTCCTGTTTCATTTCTCTCCCCCACCCCCCCAAACTCCTGCCTTGCCTATCAAGTTCTTCATATCAGAGAGATCATGTGATACTTGTCTTTCTCTGACTGACTTATTTCGCTTAGCATAATACCCTCCAGTTCCATCCACGTCGTTGCAAATGGCCAGATTTCGTTTCTCTTGATCCTACTTTATTTCTTGATTTAGGGGACTGCTCTGCCCCACCGTTCAAACCCAGTAATGTCTCACGTGCTGCATGTCAATCTAACTTCGAGTAAACCATTATTCAAGTTAAACCACCATCTAACTTCAAGTAAACCAACCCTGAGAGCTTAAGAGGCCCAGACTCACAGTGGGAGCTTTCCTCGGGGAGAGAACGGGGGGCTCTGCCACCAGGTGCAGAGAAAACACAGAGCAAGCACCTTCTCAGGGCTGCCCAAAGTCAAGGCCAGGGCGATCCTGAGTCTCGACTGTTGGGTAGAATCCTTTCTTCCTAAGGTCCTTGGATCTCAGTCAACATCATTACCTTCCATTTCTCCTCCTAACATCCTTCTTAGGAGCTGAAAACTCACAGGCATTCCCATGGGATTCCGTTCATTCTCTGGTTCCCCAGTAGGAAGCTCTGTCTGGGCTTCGCCTCAAAAGGGACTAGAAGGAAACCAGACACTGAGAAACACAATGTTTTCATCCTCTCTTCCCCCCCTGATGTCCCAGCAAGCCTCTCTGCTCTCCTTTCCACTCTGCCTTGCTGACTTTTTACGTCTGTCCCCTCCATCTGTCCATCCTGTCTGCCTCATATTAGGTTGACAATTATTTTCCTGACTTGCGCATTTCCTGGCTTGCGCCTTTGTTACAAATCTAAGTCTTTTCTGGAGGATAATGTATATGTCCTTGTTCCTCGTGTGGCTTTTTCCTTTCTCTTTATTCAGGTAGCAGAGGAATGGATTCCTCTCAAAGAAGGGAGATGAAAGGGGGAATTAGATTGAGACGAGAGAGCGTGGAACGAGAGAGGAAGGTGTCAATTAAAAAAATGAACCCTACCGCATTCCCCTCTTGACAGGTGGGGTGAGTGGAGCTGACAGCCGTCGCATTAGCTGGCTTTGGTGGAACCCAAATGCCTTGTGGTCCCCTGAGCTCAAAAGGAGTGATTCCAGGCCTAGCGGACACACTCACACATTTTCACTTGGTGTTCCAACACCTCCCCCCAAGCTATTTCTAATAATGGTAATTATAATGATTTGAGGCTTACGCAGGGCAATTCCAGCCTGAAGGCAGATTGTAATGAAGTAGTCGGGGTGAAGGGAGGGGGCTGGATGGGGGCTTTGTCTAGTCAAGTGCAACTGGGACAGCCTTATCCGTGCGGCCCCAAGTTGTGCCCCGCAGGACATTTCGAAACCCGGAGGATCACTTCCGTCCACAGACTCGATGTGCTGACTCCTGGGCAAACCAATAGCTCTGGCGTGTCGCCAGTGTCCCACCCTGTGGCCCTGGGGCAGGGGCAGCAGCAGCGGGGGCTGGAATCCCACCCGCCGCGCTCTGCCCGGTGCCTCCCATGCTCTCCCCATCGCTAACACTGTCCTAAGAGCCTTGGCCAGAATCCAATTACTGCTGATATACATCTTCTCTTGACTCCGAAGGGCTCTTTCTGCCATTGAAGGATACCCCGGAATGTTGGAAACTTGTCCTGATTGCAGAGTTACCGGTCATGTGCTCCCCGGCTCTGGCGGAATGGCCTTAGGGGGAGCCCTGCTGGGCCTCCCCGTCATCAGTGGTACCCCACCTCTCCGCTGTGCCCTTATTAAAGCCATTCGTTCTGAAAGCTAAATGAGTGTGTTTCCTCTTCAAATGCTCAAAAACAATAGCAGGCAGCCAGGGATCAGATAGAACAATGCCGGCTTAATCACTACTCTTTCCTTCTCCCTCGTGCCCTTCAGCTTTGTTTCCACTATCGCCGAGATGCCACCCGCACGGACAGAAGCGCACGCATATAGGCACACGTGCATCTATGATATTTACAACAAATTTCCAAAGTGCAAAAACATTCTATACGTGCAATAACACAAAGAATTCAATCTGACTGTATCTAGATAATGCATATCTATGCAGGTTTATTTTTGGCTTCTCTGGGCAATCAATAAATTCTTACGCTGCCAAGTGTTCAATGAATACTTCCAACTAAATACTTGATTTTACAAAAGGAATATTTATCTTTTCAGAGGATCGTGGTGTTGCAAAGATGGAATATATTTATACCGTGATCGGAATGGAGATGAGCTAAAGCTATGGTGTGTATGTATCCATATAGCTCATACAATATAATGTAAATAACTGCTGGAACATATAATGAAACAAATTAAGCACTTAAATTAAATTTTAACTGGAAATGAGTACTTTTGTAATAGCGTTAATGAATTACAGAAGTATTTAGAATGGTCTCTGTTTTACTTTTCACCTAGTATCTAGAGTTCTTGCTATCCAGCTCAGAAACTAATGCCATGATTTCTTTTTTTAAAGATTTTATTTATTTATTTGACAGAGAGAGAGATCACAAGTAGGCAGAGAGGCAGGCAGAGAGAGAGGGGGAAGCAGGCTCCCTGCTGAGCAGAGAGCCCGATGCAGGGGCTCGATCCCAGGACCCTGAGATGGTGACCTGAGCCGAAGGCAGAGGCTTTAACCCACTGAGCCACCCAGGCGCCTCACTAATCCCATGATATTATTTCTTTATTCCACATTTCCTTACTTCAGAGATATTCCTAAAGTAACTGACGTCATTGGCAAAAAGGCAGCCCCATGAATATTCCTGTTCCAGAGCACAGTACCGTCACACACAATTTCATCTTTGTATTCTTCGCCCTTTACAAGCTGTCTAGGCACCTAAGTAAACACTGCCACAAGAGAGAAATAACGTTCAATATGTCAAACATTATTTGTTACTCTTGGTAATGGTATATTATTAATTGTATCACACTATACTTCATCAGTACAGATAATTTAACACCATGTTACTGGTAGAGCCTAGTACTGTGTGTGACATACGACAGGCATTCAAAAAGTGTTGGTTAAGTCAATCCCTTATGTGATAGCTGTATCATAGAATGGGGGAAAGATACCCAACCCCTAAATTCCAAGAATCAGCACGTGGTAGATCAGGCAAACACATCGTCTGATGGTGATGACTTGTAAAACAAAATGGCATGACAAGCAAAATTCAAATCATGAAGTTCATTATTCAGACAAGAAATAATAGGATCTATTTAAGTAATATAGCATTGCAGTTTTTATATTTTTTGTATATTCAACATGCAAATGAGGTGTCCACTGAGGTTGACTTTGGTCCGTTATATACAAGGAATGCCTCCTTCAAACCATTACTAGTAATTGGGACCTACGATACTAGACTTCTCACAACAAAATTCCAGGAAAAAATGAGAAAAGGGATAACTTCAAAATACAGAGTACTAGCATCTGATGTATTCGGGCTGCACATAAAGTGCACGTCCACTGAAATGGCATACAACTGAATGTCCACTAAAATTACGATCTGCAAACACATGGTGAAAAATACAAGCACACAGCCATACGAAATCCACACTTAAACCAACAACACAGCAACACACAGTGCGTGAGGACATGCGCGGTAAAGCCCAACAACACCTTTGCAAATTACGCAACTAAAAAAAAAATATAAGTAGACTATTTTTGTGGACACAGCAAGAAATAAACACAAAAAAGGGTCTATTTTTTTTACAGTGCATTTTAATTGTACAAAAGGTATTTTCCTTTAATTGATTAACAGGTTTCATTAAGATTGAAAAATATTTCATGAAAATTAAAATCTCACTTAGAATTACTTCAAGTATAAAGCTGTTTAATAGTTTTTCTTTTCTAGTTTACTGAAAAATGTAATTGGATAGAGGGCAAACAAATTCATTTCAATGTTTCACGGTCCCAAATTAAGGTTCCCTTTACGTTTGAGCAGTACCCTCGTGTCAATTTGAAGATGACCTTATTATGCACAAGCAAGTTACTCTTTATAAACAGATGGTAGTACATAGTCCAGTATTCTTTTCTCACCAACAATGAATCTTTTGGAATCTCACCATCAGAAAAGATCTTTGAACCTGACTTTGAAACGGTTCCAGTCCTGGGATGTCCTTAGATGACACGAAGACCTGCCTCACTTCAACAGAAATACTCTCCTGTGTAAGAATTAAGGCGGCACTGGGAACGAGCAAGACTCCTTAAAGTTGGCCTGCTGGGCACCCAAGGATGCATATGACCCAGGGTTCCATGGTCCGGCAAGCAGGAGGCACCATTTTATTAATGGTGGCGCTATATCCTTGTGGGATACAAGAGTGAATGTGACACACGGCCTGGCATCAGGGAGTTCTTAGTCTACCCGGTGAATCACAAACAGTCCAAGATCGATGGGATCACCCCATGAGTGTGTAGAATGAAGTCCATCTATAGCCCATCTGAGGTTGGAACGCCAGAGAAACACCAATATCTAAGGGTCTGATGGAGAAAGAGAAGAAGCCCACGAAGGAGAACCAAATCATTCAGAATCATAAAGGCCAGGGGAGTAGAGCTTCTGAGAAGAGGTCCTGAAGAAAAGTGCTAAACAGCCCAAACAGAAGTCCAGTAAGATGAGGACTGAAAATTACACATGACATTCAAGCAGCTATGGGGCTTTGGTGCCATTATCTAGAACAGTCTAAGGATAGAGGCAAAGGGAGACCGAAGTAGGCTGTGAAAGATGAGAGGGAGATTTCTGTTGGCAAGCGTTTGCATGATATGAGGACGGGGAAAACGATGTAGTTACTGACAGATGAAACCGCAGGAAGGCTCCTGAGTGAGCGAAAGGACTTGGGAATGTCCGCGAGGACACAGAGGACAAACACTGCCGCGGATAAAGCCGAGGACCAGGAGAGAGAGAAGAGACGAGCGCCAGGGGCGCAGGTAGAAGAGTGACCTTCCTATAAGAAGGGGACTAGCTCGTGGAGGAAGGTAGAACACGGGCACATTTGGAGACAACGTGGGGGAGGTGGATCCAGGGCTTTCGAGATTAAAGGGTTCCGTTTCCTTCACGAAACAGAACGCGCCGTCATCGACAGGAGGTTAGAAGGGCCGGTGTTTTAACAGTCACTCGGGCAACGCGCTTCTCTGCGTCTCGGGAAAGCGTTCCCTGGCAGAGTTGAGAGCCCAGGTGGACGTGGGCAACAGACATTTGGGGTGGCGCTCATCACCCGCAACCAGGCCCGCGGGGACACAAGGGAAGGCAGGACTCAGAAAGAACCAGCTAACCTGGGGTTGCTTTCCGGGCCCCTCTCTTCTTTTTGCTCCGATGACCCGCGGCCAACATCCCTGTTTGGCTTCTGCACGGGCTCCCGAAGCCAGCGGGCTAACGGAACGGCCGGGGCCCTGCACCTGTCTCTGCGAGCTGACCAGGCCCTCTCCCCAACGTCGCCCCTGCCTTCGGGTCGCCCCACGTGTAGGGAAGGGCCTGGTAGCGGATGCCCTGGGATGCCCTGGGAGGGCCTGGGCGCTGACCCCTCCCGCACCTTCGGCCCCGGCGTCCCGCCGGCGAGGCTGGAAGGTCAGGAAGATCTGTGGCAGCGGGGGGCCCGGGCGCCCCCCGTGGACCTGCGGAGTGCACGCAGGCCGCCAAGCCATGCTCACGTCTGTGGCAGACTTCATAAGGCTCCGCTCTTTGACTGGCGTTGAGTTTATGTGAAAGTAATTAACAGTAATTAATCCTTAATTACAGTAATTAGCCAAGTCGCAGTAAATTAAACCACATCTGGAGCAGATGAGGGCTTCCGAATGGGAGGCAAAGAGAGGCGACAATCGGGGAGATGCTGAATTCATCTGACAGCATCTGATTAAGCCTACCTGTTGCTGGCGGCCTCATTTGCATGTTGTTTTTGTTTGCATTTCCCAGTAACCCTTTCAAGGGCTTTCATGGTGTGGACCTCTTGGTCCCCGCTTAACTACCAGTTAGGCAGCCCTGCCGCCACGAGGCCAGGGAGTCCCTTCCAATCCAGCGGGGCGGCTGGGTTTGCCGGGGCTTTATTTATACGTCTCCCCCTCCCTCTGAACAAACAAAAATATAAATAGCAGGGACCTCATCAAGTGACAGGCTGAAATCAGAGGGGAAGCCAAGTGAGATTTTTTTTTTTGGTTGATGAAAAGGGAAGATGATATGTCTGATGGGGGAAGGAAAGCAAAGAGTAGGAAGAAGGCAAAAGACACTTGCAAAACTAGGTCAAGTGGGTCATCGCTGGTAAAGATGTTTCTAGAGCCAACAGAGAGGGAGTCGGCCTCCAGAAGACCTACTGTCCCTATGTCAGAGACACAGACATGTGCACACACACACACTGCATGGGCAAAAACCCAACGGACTCTTCCACTTTTCTGACCTCATTCTGATGAGCACGGCCCAATCACGCATTACGTTTTTGCACATTTAAGCAAAAGAGTACACTCAAAATCCCATCATCCAGAGACAGGTGTTGACAAATAGGAAAAGGAGAGAAAATACAGCAAAATATTGCCACAAATGGTTGTTCCAGTTGCTTCTTTAACACCAAGGGGGCGGAGCTGGGTGAGTTCATTCGACTTTGTGTCCTATTGCCGCTCTAGACTTGACCAAGCGTAGGCTGGACCAAGTGTATGCATTTTCCGCATAATAAATCTTGGAGCCTGAACTGCCAGGTTGCTCAGATCCCGTTGTCGCTGCGGTGGCTAAAGTGAGGAGAACAAGGAGGGCCAAAGAGGTCTTTCTTCAGCAAAACATTTCATGGGAAGATAGGGTTGAACCTTTTCCAAGAGGCAGGAGAGGGCTGAGGGGAAAGGGGAGAGAAGAGAACCACCTCTTTCCCCCAAATAGTACACCTGGCTAGGTCGTAAGACCCAGGACGAAAAATATCACTATTCCATCCTTACCATGAAGAGAGAGGTCCCAGGACGCACCCTCCCGCTACCTGAGGTGGGCACAGAGAGGTCAGGACGCCCACAGGCTGGCTTTAAGCACATGACTGTCATCGCCGGGCCACCGCCAACAGGGCGCGTAACTGCCCTTGCAGGGCAATGGCTCTGTCTTCCCTCATCGACGCCATCAACTCTGGTGCTAACACTCAAGGTTATGTTCCCGGAGAAGAGCAAAACAGACTGAGGGGAAAGGGGCTCACAGACTCCACGCTCTAGGTGGCCAGCGGACCCGCCAACCCCACACCCCCGCAAACCCGGCGGGGCCTCCTCGACCCTCACAGGGACGTCTGTGTGGCATTAGATGTCCTGAAGCCCTCTGGGACGTCTCCCAACAACACGTAAGAGCTGTTGCTTACCAGATGTACAACATGAGGCAAGTCAGAAGCAAAGTCTGTTTCTAAATGTGCAAAGTGAAGAGCACGGGCAGTACCCATGTCATCAGGTTATGGACTGGATTAAATGTGACGACGGATGGGAAGCGCTGGCCACAGGACCTGGTGCACACGGAAAACCTGCTGATGATCACTTCTTCTCTTAGTTATGTCTTTTTTGAGAGAGAGAGAGAGAGAGAGAGAGAGAGAGAGAACGTACAAGCGGGAAGCCAGGAGGGAGGGATACAGGGAGAGGAAAAAGGGAGAAGAGATTCCTAAGCAGGCTCCATGCCCTGTGCGGAGCCCCACGTGGGGCTCGATCTCACGACCCTGAGATCATGACCTGGGCTAAAATCAAGTCAGACACTTAACCAACTGAGCCACCCAGGTGCCTCCTTCTTTTATTCTTCTTCTCACCATCTGTCCTTTGCTTATTACACTTGTGTGAGAAGCGGCACAGACTCTCCTGAGCGAGCCTGCCTGCCTCTATGAACTACACATGCTACTTGGGCTGTGTGCCCTTAGGAAAGTTGGTTAACTTCTCTGGACCGTAGGTGTCGTAACTGTACAAAAGGGATAATATTTATACCTACTTCATCTTCTTCTTTAAAACAAATTGCCTAGAAAGCACTGAGAATCAGCCCAAGCATATAGTGAAGTGCTACATAAATGCTGCCCGTTACTATTAGTATTGTTACTTACACATACACACGCATAGACAAAAACTTATATGTCCACCTGTAACACACACATATATGCAATCCCTTGAAATCTCTACATTCATATTAAAAGCATTTATATGAACCCACGAGTCCCTAGAAAGCAGGCCCAACCTCTTGCTACCCTCAGAGATGAAGACCCAAATATAAGTACATGGCTAACCATCTTCAGTAGGACCATGACCGTTTCATCGTGAGTGAACCTCTCAATAGGACATCACTTAGGGAAAATTCGCTTTGAATCAACAAAGGTCCTCTAATCCTTTGAAGCAGACAGCCCCAAATGTATTTCCTATTCACTGTAAGAATTCAATCACGTATTTTCGTTTTGTTGATTTTAAACCTCCAAACTCAGTTACCCCATATTCCTGAATGCCGCCTCAAAAACTCTGCCTTGAGAAGGCACGTCCCGCCTTGACACAGACGCCCTTTCAAACGTACTACAAGGAGAAGCAGCCATTCCATGCCGAGCAGAGGAGAGTAGGAACGCCTAACACGGGGCCGAGGAACCTACCAGCAGTAACCCTATAATTATCTCGTGGTTTCCTAGAAGTTATAATGAGCTGACCCATCTGGCGTATCAAATGCCTCCGGACTGGTTTTGCAGTTCTCACCCATGCAGAGACACGGTTCTATGAAGGAAAATAACAGGCCATTTAAGCTGAAATATGTTGCAGTGGGTGGAGAGGACATCGGGAAAGAGTTGCATCCTGCAGTTAAAAATTACTCAGTGACTCTCCACTGGTGTAAAGTTAAAAACTAGAGGCCCTGAGCAAAAAAAATTTAAAAAAAAAAATGCATTTTTGAGAACACAAACAAATCTGTAGCAGAGAGGGTCCCTCCTTCTGTTGAGTGATGTGTGTTTAGTTGGCATTAATACCCGTATTTTCTGCATTTCCCCCAATTTCATTATTCAGGCCATGTCTCAATCCAGGAGAGGTTGTAATTCTGAATAATGGGCTATCTGCTGCCTGTGGGGAAATGTTATAATGATAATAAATAATTTCTGAAAATTATGAATTCCTTCTATGCTTTTGGCTTCATTTTGGAAAACAAATAAGTTATTGGTTTGCCCAAGAAACGGGAATGCGGCGTGTGGGCTGCTTGCTTGCTTCTCCAGGAGCCACAGCCTGACACAGCTCACTGATCTTTCATTAGAGTCACACTCATCCCCACCAGAAAGCACGAGAATGAGTCCTCTCCATTCTTCCTTTGCTGGTTTCTCTTCTCTTAGGCTCAGCAGAGGAGGGCACAGATGCTGACAAATCCCACTGGAGACATCCACGAGGTACGAGCCTCCCTCTCCAGTGAGAGACCACTTTCCCACTTGTCCCTTACAGAGCAAGTTAACCGCTAACTTGGAAGGTGGAGCATAAATCTCGGGAGCTCCAACGAAAAGGAGCCTAGATATCATGACCTGCAACCAGATTCTAGCAAATTCTGGCGAATTCTAGCTACATGAACAAAAAGCCTCATGGCATGAGTGGCAGAGGCCCCCTCCCCACATGCCAAAGGAAAGTGGCCATGAGTCATCTCGGGTGCACGGGACGGCTTTTGCTCCAAACCCACTCAGGACCTTACCGCCACAAGAGTGTGTGCGTAACACTGAATCAATCTCTAAACCTCAGTAATAAAAACCAATCGCCACTGTGTGACTGGATGCGAAAGGCCAGAAGACCCACCCACCCTCTGCTCAGAAGCACTAAACCCAGGTCGCTTGCCCTGTTTACTTGGAAAAGTGTGTTAGTTCTTGAAAAGTGCACTTTATTAAAATGCCCTGTATCTGAATTGGATCACTTCGAACTGTAACCAAATGAAGTTTTATTAAAATGACACAGAGAGGAGGAAACAAAAGTGCACACGCCTAGTCGCTGACTTCCAGAATCTTCCAACTGAAGCCAACAGAAATGGCAGTTTTTCTGAGATCGTAAGACAGACATTAAGTCCACACATTAAACAAATATATAAATTAAATAAGTTAATGACTGAATTTCATTACATATTCATTGTGTGCATGCTGAGGGTGAGTGCAGTCACTCACTCAGGAGCTGCTAAAGGGTCAGATTTCCTATCCCTATGGGTCTGTAACTTACTACAGCCTAAGCCTGGTGTTAGGCTTTGGCAAAACCATAACACCATATTGCATTGCTTGAGCACCC
>JAQQSY010007512.1:0-10414 GCA_028646535.1 Procyon lotor | reverse complement strand
CGTGGATGGAACTAGAGGATACTATGCTAAGCAAAATAAGTCAGTCAGAGAAAGACAATTATGATATGATCTCTCTGATATGAAGAATTTGAGAGGCAGGGTGGGGGGTTTTGGGGGGTGGGGGAGGAAAATGAAACAAGATGGGATCAGGAAGGAGACAAACCAGAAGAGACTCCTAAACTTACGAAACAAACTGAGGATGGCTGGGGGGTAGGGGGCGTAGGGATAGGGCAGCTGGGTTATGGACATTGGGGAGGGTATGTGCTATGGTGAGTGCTGTGAAATGTGTAAGCCTGATGACTCACAGACATGTACCCTGAGGCAAATAATACATTAAATGTTAATAAAAAATAATAAAATTAAAAAATTAAAAAAAAATAAAATCAGAAAGTCCTGATTTTAAAATCCTTCAACAAAGGATTGAAATCCTTCAATCCTTCAATTTATTATTTATTCTCTTTCAAGATTGTTTTGGCTACTCAGTTTCTTAGATTCTATATGAATTTTAGAATGTTTTTTTATATTTCTTTAAAAAAATCATTGGAATTTTAATAGAGATCAAATTAAATCTATATATCACTCTGAATAGTATTAAGATTGTAACAATATAAATCTTCTAATACATGAACATGGGGTATCTAATTTATTTGTTGTTCTTTGATTTCTTTCAGCAATGTTTTATCATGCTCAGTGTATACATATTTCACCTCATTTATGAGGTTTATTCATATTTTATTATTCTGAATACTATTGAAGTGGAATTTTTCTTAATTTCCTTTTTGGATTGTTCATTGTTAGTATGAAAAATACAACTGGGGCACCTGGGTGGCTCAGTGGGTTAAAGCCTCTGCCTTCGGCTCAGGTCATGATCTCAGGGTCCTGGGATTGAGCCCCGCATGGGGCTCTCTGCTCGGCAGGGAGCCTGCTTCTCCCTCTCTCTCTGCCTTCCTCTCTGCCTACTTGTGATCTCTCTCTCTAATAAATAAATAAAATCTTTAAAAAAAAAAGAAAAATACAACTAATTTTTGTGTACTGATTTTGGATCTTGCAAATTTGCTGAGTTTCTTTATTAATTCTTATAGTTTTTTGTATAAGTTCTTTAGGTCATTTATTTTTAATAAACACTCATGCAAATCAAAGGGTATGAAAGTATACAGTGAGAAGACTCATTTTCTTTTTTATTTCAGGCATTCGCTTTATTTCCTCAGGTTATCAATTTCTTATGCAGTGTCCCAAAGATATTTCTTACATATATTAGCGATTATCCTACTCTTATTCACATAACTGTGCACCCTCTGTCTACTTTCATTATATTATAGCAGTATATAAAATCTTCATTCTATGAAATGCAGCTACATTTATATTAGTTACATATTTTGGGCAGCAGTGTGGAATACCTGTCATATTTTATTTCTTTTTACTATACATTCATGCATTTCATGAAAACTTCTCTGAATTGCAGTTTAATGTTTCTTAATTTTGTCCTTTACCTTCCATGATATATATAAGGCAAGTAACATTTCCAAAATCATTTCCTAATTTACTTTTCTTTTTCTCACTGACCTATAACAGTAATGTAACCTTCTGGATTTCATCTAAAGGGATCTGCACAAAATATTCACTAATGGCAATGAATCTTACAAACTTTCAATTTCTTTAGCTGCAAAATCTCAACCAGCTTTGAATCCAGATCTGGACAATATATAAGATACTTCCTAATTCTCCTCTCATGTGCTCCCCCTTTACTCTTTTCCTTTAGAGTATTAATTTTAAGAATTGCTTTTTCTTAGGGAACAGGCAATTGCTGTATTCATTTACAATACCTGTGTGGTCTGGGAACTTTCTGCTCAATTCTTTGAGTTTTTTTTTTTTTTTTCTTTTAAGCTTTTGAGCATATGGGTAAACTCTATGTGCAAAAATCCTTCATGGATTAAATAGGAATGGATTCTGGGGACAACCAATCTATAAATGCTTAGCACGGCATGATATTAACCATTTAAAGCTGGGACCTCTTAAGTATGCTAGAGTGCACTCAGAACTTGGGTGCATCGAAGTTTTAAAGCAGCAAATATTTTCAGCCTCCTATATATGAAAGGCTTATATGTGGAAGATCCTGTTCCCTGTAATTGAAATAGGAAAAGCTGTAACTGTATCAGTAATTCATACTCAAGCACCAGTAGTCAGCATCCTGGGGCTAGATGAGCCTACTAAATACCACCCCTTACATGAGACCTGCCTAGATGGCATTAACTTGCCAAGTTTCTCGTGGTTGCCACTTGCTGAGGTCACACTTGAACTTCAAGTTGGATTGAGCCAAACCCTAGCTGCAGTGAAACATCTCCCATGCTTTTGCCTCTGCTGAAGTCTATAGGTATACTGTGATTGCTGAGGCCCATGGTCATTTATTTCTGGTCTGGCACATTCAGCATATATACTAAGAAATTATTCATGATTCATAGAAATAACCACTTCTTACCTGGGGACAAAGCATCTATAACTTTTAGATAAAAACATTAAGATAAAATATTAAAGAAGCTAAAGGCTTCATACCTCTCATCCAGGCCAACATGCAAAAGACAAATTTTTAACAACTATACATTTATACAATTGTGGAAAACAGCCTCATGGCTTGAAATAGGCAACTACAAACAGCAAAATCAGAAAGCACTCTCTATATTAAAAAAGCTCTAGGCACCACACATGTACCCTAATTCCAACAATAATCTATCATGTTCATTTATTCCTCCATATTCTATTCCCTATATATTTCTCAAAGTTCATGTTGGGGTAAAAGGGAGCTGAATGAATCGCACTCATCTCCTGCATCTAAATGCTAAACTAGTTGAAAAAATAATGACGAAAAATGTATATTAAAGACAAAGCAGATATTGGTGAAGGTTTAACTAGTAGTGAGTACTAGGGTTAGGCCTTACACTTCTTTGAGGATTTGTCTGATACAAGCATATCCTTTGCAGGATAGAACCTACATCTGAAGAGGAGCAGAATCATGTGCCTTGTGTATAACTCAACTAATAAAAATGAGAAAGTGTCTGACAAACACATGCCCTCCCTTTCTTTCTAAATCCACCAATTACATAAGCCATTTCATTTTTTCAGCCATGCAATAGGTTAATAAATGCACCTAATTTAGTATTGTTACTTTAAGGATGCTTCCTCTACTTAAGAAGAATATTAAAAGTGTGGGAGAAGCATTAATCTTACTCTTTCTATCCCTGCGCTTCTCTCCCAGACCCACAAACACACTGCTTTCTAATACATCGAGCTACATCTGTTACCTGAGTTTAACATTTTTATCTTGATTTATGTCTCCAAAATTTTGATAGAGGTTCATATTCATTTTGAATAAAAATAGTATTGAAAAGGGGGAAAACCTGTGTTTTAACTGAGGAGAAGAGATCTTTGGTCCCTTCTATGGATACAACCCAAGACCTACTCTCCTTTTCTAATAAATGCCATCAATGACAATAGAGGAAGATGTAAATTTACCTGGTTCACTGTTTTGCCATTTTTATTCAACCAAATCATTTGTGGAAATGGATATTATTATTGTTACTACATTTGTCAAAGAGAAATCTGAAGCATTCTGGAGGCTTTCATTTATTTATTTTTATTATTTATTTTTTAAATTTTAAAATATTTTATTTATTTATTTGACAAAGAGATCGAATGAGAGAGAAAGACAGAGAGCAAGCACAAGCAGGGGGAAAGGCAGGCAGGGGAGAAGCAGGCTCCCCACTGATCAAGGAGCCAATGTGGGGCTTGATCCTAGGACCCCGGGTTCATAACCTGAGCCAAAGGCAGACACTTAACCAACTGAGGCACCCAGGTGCCCCTTAGGCTTTCATTTAGTAACATCAATAGATTGTGTAATTTCTTTCATAACTCATGTTATTAAAGATTCAACAGTAGTGGATATTAACCAGAAGAAGAAACCTGTACTCATTTAAATTCTGATTTCATGTAGGAAAGTTCCATTTGGCCTTGGTGAGGAATTTTAAAGTAGGTTATGAACTTCTATTTTGTCTGCTGGATGAATAAAACATATATCACATTTCAAGCTTGTCTTAAACCATAAACTTTTAACTCATTTTTTAAAAACTGAATGTTTGTCCATCATTAGACCATAACCTATCCTTCCTCAATACCCTTCCCCAAACAACTAATACACTTTAGTGAACAATAATACTCTTCTTTTGCAAAATTTTTGTCTTTATATCTGTCTTATTTTTAATATTCCATTAAGTGTAGCACAGTCAATAAAGAAATTTGGATGACAACATACATTTATGATGTCTTCTAGCTTTTAACATAATATTTTAAATCTAACATTAGGGGAGTTGTCTGGGTGGCTCAGTTGGTTAAGCATCTGCCTTCGACTCAGGTCATCATCTCAGGGTCCTGAAATCAAGCCCCTCATTGGGGTCTCTGCTCAGCAACGATTTTCCTTCTCCCTCTCTCTCTCTGCCACTCCCCCTGCTTGTGCTCTCTCTCTCTCAAATAAATAAAACCTTTAAAAATCCAACATTAGAATTTCAAGTTGCCTAAATTGTGTGTGTGTGTGTGTGTGTGTGTGTGTGTGTGTGTGTATGTGTTTGTATTCATACATATGAAAGGCGAAAACAAGTTTCTGTCAAAAGGTCATTAAACATCATAAATATGAAATAACACATGTTTTATCTATTTTAGCTAGCAGAATAAATTGTTCTACAATGAATAACATTCTAATTGATTTTAAGTGCAAATTTATTGTTAGAAAATAAAAGGAATAAGGGCACCTGGGTGGTTCAGTGGGTTAAAGCCTCTGCCTTCAGTTCAGGTCATGATCTCAGGGTCCTGGGATCAAGCCCCACATCAGGCTCTCTGTTCAGTGGGGAGCCTGCTTCCCCTTGCTCTCTCTGCCTGCCTCTCTGCCTACTTGTGATCTCTCTCTCTGTCTCTGTCAAATAAATAAATAAAATCTTTTAAAAAATATTTTAAAAAAGAAAAGAAATGTAATAGAGCAGATTTTAAATGCTTTTACCTCTACAGTTTATTTTTATTCTTTTGAATATTGCCTTGTTTTGGTTAATATGTTAATAGATAAGATTATTCTAATAGTATTACAATAATATTTTAGAAGAGCTTGAAAACTATTTTCAATTACTGAGGCAGGATGGCCTAATAAATGTATGTATTTGGGCTAGACTGAATTTTCTCATGACAGCTGAGAATCATACAGAGCTACTCTCCTTTTAGCCTATGATTCAATCTAGTCTTTCCAGGTAGTACAAAATTCCCCTGTTCTCTAATCAGAACTTTTTCTTTTTTTGTTTATATATAATTGGGGGTGAAAAAGAACAAAATAAATTCACATTGAGGGTATATTAATCAAGATTCTCCAGAGAAACAGAAACAATGGGATATAGGCACTATACACACACACAGACACACACACACACACACACACACACACACACACACACACACACACACACACATATAACCTGAGAAGTCTCACAATCTGCTGTCAGAAAGCTAGAAAGCCAAGAAAACAGGTGGTATAATTCAGTCTGAGTTCAAAGGCCTAAGAACCAAGGGTAAATTCAAATCTAAAGGCCCTAAACTGGGGCACCAATAATGAAAGTCCTGGTCTGAGTTAGAAGGCTTGAGAACCAAGTGTGCTGATATCCAAAGGCGGGAGAAGATGCATATCTCTGCTAAAGCAGAGTGAATGAATTCACGCTCCTCCTCCTTTTTGTTTCATCAAGGCCCTCTGTGTATAGAGTGATGCCCACTCATGTAGGTGGAGTCAATCTTTGCTCAGTCTACTGATTTAAAGGTTAATCTCTTCCAGTGACACTTCTCACAGACAAACCCAGAAATCATGTTTTACCAGTTCTCTCAGCATCCCTTAGCCTAGTCAAGTTGACACATAAAATTAGCTATCACAGAGGGATAAGACAGAATGTAAGGTTATGATGTCTTTTCTATTTCTTCTCCAGATCATGTTTTCTCTATACGTCAAAATTCCTTTGTCCCCTTGTTAGAGGGTCTATTCTACCTTGCAATCCCTCTTAGACTTCATGAGCTGGGAAAATAGACAGTAAGATCTTTCTACATTTTTTAAACATTCCAAATATGCCATCCCTATCATGAATGACCCTTCTTCCTTATCTCCAAATTAGTAAAATGACCCCCAAAAAAGTGTAAATAACTTTTTAACTAAGACTCTATTATAAAATCCCTCTAAAAGTTTTGCCTGTCAGAAAAATGGGAAAGAAAGAGGAATATCTTTATATAGAAAACAAAGATGGTGAATGACATGCTGGGCAGTCTCCTGGATTCATGCTGGAGACCCTCCAGAAGGAAGGGTCTACTTGAACTAAGAAGTACAAGTAGCATAAGCAGTAAGAATTTCTTTTTCCTTTGCCCTTGGAGTGCAAATAATATCATATTTCTTAATTTTCTTACACTTAACTCATGTAAGACTCAAGTACTAGCATACCCAGATTGGTTGAAAGTCTATTCTGCATCTTTTGGATTTCGGAGTAGAATCTGGGCAGGGTGGTTACTTAGAAACCCTAGAAAGAGGGGCCCCTGAATGGCTCAGTCATTAAGCATCTGCCTTCAGCTCAGGCTGTGATCCCAGGGTCTTGGGATCCAGCCCCACAATGGGCTCCTTGCTTAGCAGGAAGCCTGCTTCTCCCTCTCCCACTTGTCCTGCTTATGTTCCCTCTCTCACCGTCTCTCTCTTTCTCAAAAAATTAAATAAATAAATAAATAAATAAAATCTTTAAAAAGAAAGAAAGAAATCCTAGAGACTCCCAGAATTCCAGCTGTTAATGAAGAATTTGTGACTGATGAAATACTCAGCACATTAATGTAGTGAGTCAGTTTTTTACATATATTGAAACTAAAACTATTTTATGCTCCAAAAGTCATTATTATTTTTTAAGATTTTATTTATTTATTTGACAGAGAGAGAGAGATCACAAGTAGGCAGAGAGGCAGGCAGAGAGAGGGTGGGAGCAGGCTCCCTGCTGAGCAGAGAGCCCGATGCAGGGCTCCATCCCAGGACCCTGAGCTGAAGGCAGAGGCTTTAACCCACTGAACCACCCAGCCGCCCTCCAAAAGTCATTATTAATGAGTTCAGGTGGATCTGATTTTCTGAAATGTGGGAAGCCATAGTTGGGAAGGCATTACTGTGCTTGTTTGTTTATCATATACCCAGCATTATTATCAACGTATTTGCCTTGCTTTCAATTTCGCTATGAACCTAAAACTGCTCTAGAAACATAAATCTTAAAAACTATTTATCTGTTAGGGCTTTTTCCCATCTTTATTTTATAAAAGGTCTCTTTGGACAAAAGGAACAAATAATTCCACAGGATCATTTTCCATGACAATCTCTATGTCTGTGTTTTTTCCATTGATAAATTTATCATTTTAAGCATAAATTATTAGGTTTTATATATTCTTGTTCCAAACTTAGCTAACCCTTACTTACTTTAAAAAAATAAACAGAAATGCAGTTGCATTTTCTACTAACACTGAATAAATGAAAAAAAAAAAATACTTAAAGGATCATTGCTTGCACATAAGCATAAAAAGATGTTCTTGCCTTTGGTTGTATCATTAGCTAAAGATCGATATCCTATGAAATATATTTTCTTACATGTTCTGAGTTATTTTCTGTAGTAATTCACTGCTATTGAGTTTGCATTATAGTTATATATTGTATTTCCTGAGTTTTACAGATTTCACATTTATCTAATTGCACTAGTAAAAAATAAAAACTAATACACATTTTAATTCTACTATATCTTGAAGGCTAACCCTTCCTCATTAAATAATGCATCTCTAAATTACAATCCCATACTGAGTGATTTCTATTATATATGTTCCTTGGGAATGTGTCAACAAATTTTTCATTCCCTCGTACCTAAATTTTTTTTTTCAAATGAGAAGAAATTGCCCCCATTGGTACAGAGTAATAACCGTTATGTTGATGCAAGCTTTGATATGAAGAGTGCATAGATTGGTGAACCCGTGGGTCCACTTAAGAAGGCTGCTGAGTTAAGAGGGTCTGCTAAGTTAGACCTTCCTCCTATGTAGTTAGAACTGGCCTTCAAGGCCCCACATGGACTCATAAATGATATAGAATGAGTACCTAAACTTAAGCCATTATGTAGTATTCTCTTCAAAGAATAAAGTACTTGTGCTCTTCTGTGAGAGGGATTAATATTAGTTTACCCTAGAAGAGGAAAGCTTATATTTCCTCCTTTCAAAGGAAAACATTTCTATGTACTTTATCTATTTTTGAAAAAAAAAGATGATTCAACTGTATCTTGCTGGAGAGGATCAGCAGAGTGAGATCTCTTGACATTGAGAGGCCCTTCAGGATCCTAAGGATGTGATTCTGTCAGGTACTGAGTTTGATTAAAGGGAAGCACAGAATGGATTTGGATGAGGTAAATGTTAAATTTGTCTTCATATAAAAATGAAGTAAGAGGAAATTGTGTATAGTACATTATAAATATTTCACCATGTATGTGATAGAATTATATCATAGTCCCTTCTTCTCCATTCAGAGAGACATTTTTTTTTTCTTCTTAAGCACCAGTTAATGGGCAAAAGCACTCAGATCTGAGCAATTATTTCTCACATTTCTGGCTCATATCTACGGGATGTGCTATGTCACATACAAAGGGGCACGTGCCAGGAATCACTGCACGGAATCACTCTCCATCTGCTGCCCAGCAGCTCTGCTCCAGGTAGAACTTTATGACTGTTAGCCCTCTGCCAGTATTAGCACCTGGATGCAGTTTAACTTCAGTCACTAGACTGTATTTTAGACAGAAATCTGACAGGAAGGAAAAACAGATTGTGGGGAAGTGCAGAGTATTTTACTTTTCTTTTATGCTTAGGAAACTGATGACTACAAGCTTGCTGAGAATTTGACCTACAATATAAACCCAGGATTTCTGTAGTTCTTGTCCACGTAGAAGCCACACTCTAGAATAAAATCTCCTCATTATATGACATTTACAGGAGATGGCTCAGCTCTCTGCAGTTGATAATTGAGCAATAAAATGTTTCCCCAAGGACTGCTTCAGACCTGACTGGGGTCAGTCTGGAGCTGACCTTGGTGAGCTGAGTCAGGCTGAGCACTCTCCTTGCTCCATTATAAATGGCCTCAGCTTTGGGAGTTCAACCTTCCAATGCGACTCCTTTCAGGATACATATGCACAATGCTGCTTATTTGCTGTAAACAGTTTTTCTCTTTGTTAGCTAGGCACGCACATTTAATCCAAACATTTGAGCTGATGGTCCTAAGGAGGTGATTCATCATTAAGTGAGACTTTGTGTATGGGTAACTCTTTTTGACAAGAATTTATAAAATAGGTGTGAGTTTACTCCATAATATTTACACACATGAAATAATACTTTTTTTATTTTTAGGAATCTAAATTTGATGGTGAAAGCTAGTAGTAAATTTTAAGGATTTCTCTTTATTTTTCTTTTTGGTATTCATTTTCTATTTCTGCTCTTACAAATTACCACAAACTAAGCAATTTATAGCAACAACAAAAATTATGATCTCACAGTTATAGAGGTCAGAGTCCCAATACACGTTTCATGGGTCTAAAATCAGGTGTTGACAGGGCTTCATTTCTTTCTGGAGGTTGTAGGGGAATAGCTTTTTCAGATCTTTTCCAGATTCTGGAGACTGCAGTCATTCTTTGGCCCATAATCCTTTTCCACCTCCAAAACCAATGGCAGGTTGAATTCTTCTCACAAGCCTTAGTTCTGACTTCCTCTGTCTCCCTCTTTGACTTTTAAGAAGATTGTGATTTTACTGGCCCCACTGGGATAGTCCAGGATAATCACCTAATTTTAAATTCAATTTGTTAACAACCTTTAATTCTATCCGCAACCTTAATTCCCCTATGCCATGTAAAGGTAAATATTCAAAGTTACCAGAAATCTGGACACAGGCATTTTTGGGAAGGGAGATAATTTTCTGCCTACAACAAGGTATGTGGACAGGCTTACGTGGTTGCCGTTAACACCAGTATTGCTTCTTGCTTCGGCCATTTGAGAATGTTTTCTATCCGTTGGGCACTGAGTTCTCCACTTGCTCCTTCAGTAGGCTTCACGACCTGCTTTCTTGGGCATACACACATCCTCTTCCCTGTGAAGGGCGCCACCTTTGGGGCACTTTGTGATAGTGTCTCAGTTCCTGCCAATGACAGAATTGAGGGCCCTTTGCCCCACCCAGTCTTGGGGTTTTCTGGTCTACTAGTGTCTAGTCAAAGTAATAGTCTTCTAGGAGCTGATCATTTTTCCTCTTCCACCCAAGTCAGCAGCCTCTTTTCTTCTTGCCCTCATCTTGCTATATGAGCTTAGCTCT